>BOPN01001451.1:282500-292500 GCA_017312705.2 Penaeus japonicus
GATCTTAAAGCGCCCATAAACAGAACATCATAAACTCTCCCTCCTTCCCAGAGCCAAACACACGGAGCCTAATTAGCCCCAAGCCAAATAAGCCTTCGTAATTAACAACATTAATATCAGAATCTCGTAGTAAACAGCAATACACAAACGGATTAAGCTCACTCCCTTTTTCCCCGGAACCCTCCAACCCCCTCCTCACCAAATACACATAGGCCTACTTTCCCCTTCTTCCCCAGACGACTTAATCTTCGAATCACCTAATCTTCGAATCCCCCAAGATGTGTAACGAGAAAACTCATTCGAGATACAAACATCTTCATCTCGCGTGCGTATCCTCCCCGCCCACTCTCCTTCGATACGACTTGATATCCTACTATCATTCAATTAATCAGGGTCGGCCGTGACTTACAGGTAATTGCGTCTGATTAGGATGTTACGGAGTCGGTGCGTTGCCTTGGGGTCATTACCGGTTTATTGTCTCGCTTTGTGGCATGGGAACTCCAGTGACGCCGCCCCCCACCCCTCTCCGTCTACCCCTCCCCCCCTTCCTCCCATCTCCCTGTTTAATTAATCTCCCTTCTGGCTTTTCTTTTCTGCCCGTTCCTCGCCCCCTTCCCTCCCCACAGCGCCCTTTCAAATATCCCTCTCAGACTCTTCCCTCACCCCTCTCCTCATCTTCGCATTTCCGTCCTCCCGTTTCTCTCTCTCTCTCTCTCTCTCTCTCTCTCTCTCTCTCTCTCTCTCTCTCTCTCCCCTTTCATATCACCCAGGGACCTCTCGACCGTTCTAGGGTCTTTACCGCGCGCAGACAGAGACCCTCGAAGCCATAGCGAGGAACACCTTCCCCGCGTCTTCCTCCCTCGCCCTCCTTTTATTATTCATGCGCTCATCCGTTCCTCCGGCGCTTTCATCTTTTCTCTCGGCCGTTTCGTCTTGGCGCCTTGACCCGCCTCCCCCTTCAAATCCTGAAAGTCAATATACAAGATGGGAGTCCTTCACGTTTTTTTTTTTTTTTTTTTTTTTTACTTCTCTAAAAGACTTTCCAGGGCGTGTGGGATTCACCTGAAGAGAAGAGCAAAGGGGACTGTAATGACTTGCATCCAACTACTACAGCGACGGGATCCCTCGGTTTCCCCTCACTCGATTCCTTCCCCTTTTCTTGTGCATGAGTCATAGAACTAGTTGGAAACGGGCCTTCAGATTCCCTGAATAAAGCCATGGGAATATTCCTTTACGTCTTTGCTCTTCGTCTATTCAGGAGAAAATCGGGAAAACAGAAAAATCGTGGGGGAAAATCAGGGTAGTATTAATCATAACAAATTGATTGACAAAATAATATATACATACATACATATATATATATATATATATATTTATATATATATAAAAGTATATATATAAGTATATATATACATATATATATATATATATATATATAAGTATATATATAAGTATATATATATACATATAACTGATATCATTATCATTATCATCCTTATCACAACTGCTATATTTTCTTACTATCATATACTATCTACCATTACCAATATCACTACTATCATCCTTGTAGCAGCAAACGTAGCAATATTAACAGCACCATTAATTTAATTTAGTGTTATAATTTTATTGCTTTATCAAGGGCTATAGCTGCTCCAACTATTACATTTAAATATACATAATTTCTTGTATAATTCATTACTTGCAATGCTGTTGACATTATAATCATATTTCCCTTTCTTTCACGATCATAAATTCACAAGTATCATTCATTACTCTAGAACTTATACTACCATGAATCACAACAGAATAGGAAACAGCGACACATAAATCCCAATTACATGACATAAAAAGGTGTGAAAAAATCCACACCTGCCAGATTTCCTATAGTTTCCCCTCCCACGAAAATCATCAGGCCATGTGTCCCCGCGACTCCACCCCCTATATTGTATGTGATCGACGCCCATACACGACACACGCACACACATAACCCTACATTGCTACGCTTATTTGATATGTTTAGATATAAAGAGGTGGGGGGGGGGTTGAGAGAAAAGAAAGGGAAGAGATATTTGAAAAGGAAAAGAGAAAACGTCTAAATTTTTGGTAATTTTCGAAATGATGTTTTTGAATGTTCCTTTCGTGGTGACTAGGTAACACGCGCTGTTGTTCATAAGTATTACTGTCTGCAATACCCCCCCCCCCTCCCCCTTTACCCTCCCTCCTCTTCCCCTCCGCAGCAAGCCGCCTCACCGAGGGCAAGTCACGGACGACTCGCAGCGTTTGCAGCCCCTCCCCCTCCTTCCTCCTCTCATCTCCCTCTCCCCCTCAATCTTATCCCTTCTTCTTCCTCCTCTTCCCCCTCCCCTTTCTTCTCCTCCTCTCTCCTCCTCACCCAATCCCCTCCCTCCTCCCTCCTTCAATCCCTTCCTCACCCCTCCTCTCCCAATCCCCCTCCCTTTCCCCCTCCCCCTCCCCCACCCTCAGGGCCTATCTGGTGCTCAGCAACGGTCTTCTCGCATTCCCTCCCTCGAGCCCGGGCGTGACAATCGTAGAGAGACCGAGCGTGGGCGGCTGGGAACGGGACGCCGGCGCTTGGGGAAGTATGCGGGCGGGCGATGGGCGTCTCTCGAGGAAGGTGGCTTGATGCGATTGGTAAAAAACTTATTTACAGAACGATTTACGTGGCGGAGAAGCAGCGTCTGTGTCTGCCTCACCTTAAGAGTTCCTTCCCGAGTTGCATTTCGGTTTACAGATTCATTAACGAGTCCTTCTGTGTTTATTTTGTATCTCAAATGAAGGCGGGGCTTTGCGCATGGAGTAAAAGACATTAGCATATACAAAAAACAATGACAACCAAGGCGTATACACCTGCAGCGGAAATTCTCAAAACAATTAAAAGCGTATGACGTCATCAGCCAGGAGATAACACGGAGTACGACGACAGAAATTAAGAAGTAAAAAAAGGAGACAGAGAAAACAAGAAATAAATGAAAAGATACGGAAAATGTATTCAAAACAGGAAGAAAGGGAGAAGAGTTGTTGATGGCCCAGGGGATGGCGAAGGGGGAGCAGAGAGAGATGAAAAGGGAGGAAGAGGCGACGGCGAGAGTAAGGGGAAAGGGTTGAGGGCGAGGATGGGGGGGGGGCGGAGCGTGAAGGTCCTGCCGAGACTGAGGTTTTCATGTCCACTTTTCTCCTTCCTTATAATTACTTACCAAACTACAAATTACGATAATAAAAGGCAATTTTGGAAAGAGGGATTTCACTCTGTATCTTACCACGGCGTTCAAATAGAATAAATTCTGTTTTGTCGTCTTGCACTTATCATATCCGCTTGTTTCGTTTTATGTCACATAACATCACTGATTGCTACCGACTCGCTTATTCTATCCAGTGCATACAAATAAAAATACCAATTTAAAAGTCGCTTCAATAGAAAAGAAAGTTATACATCAGGGAAGGTCATGACACAAAAATGAGTGTCTCACCATCTCACTGTCTCTTCAGCCTCTCGCTGGATGCTGAACCTCGGCGAGATGAATGGACTCTCTTTCAACTGCAGGTAAGAATTTCCGGTTCAGAATTCTTCACTTTCGCTTCACTGGATAAGGATGGTTGTATGGTTGCGAGGTGTGAACCTTTCGAGATGCCCAGAACGGGTTTTGTATGATCCGTTTAGGCGTTACATAAAACTGCATTATATCTAGTTTGTTTTTTTTTCGTTGTTAAAAATTGTAACCAAGGACGTTCACGCTCTTAGAAATATAGATATAGTTTTTTCATACATTTTTCCACTGTAGACGAACGAAATTATAAATTCATGATTTCTTAGAAAAGTTGTTTTTGAAAAATCCCCAAACAATTTTCTCGGAAAATATTTGAGATAATTTAGCATCCATCTCGCGGTATAACGAGTTTCGGCATTATTCCTCTTCCTGAAATTATTAAATAAAATCAAACTCTCCTTCAGGCAAGCCACTGGAGAAAGAAAAAAAAATGAATAATGATAAATTTGGAGAAAATATGAGTCGATATCTATTCAAATCAGAGAGTAAAAGTTAATGCATCCCCCTTATCTCCGTCCTCTTTCTTTCAGCGAGGATAAAAAGACGAATTAAAAGAGGGTCTTCAGGCGTCGGATAAAAACGATCCGAGGAAATTAAAAAGAAGAAGCTCGGTTCCGTAAACTTGATAACTCTCATCTCAGCTGATCAGATCGAAACCTTTTCCCAAATTGCTTTATAACAAGATCATAAAGGATCGAGATACTGCATTCGAACTCCGGTCGGTAGAAAGCACAGGAGCGAGTCTTTCGTCTGTCTGTTAGGTTCGTGTAATTTGGCCGGCAGAGCGCACAGAGCGAGAGCCTCGTCTGCCGTGTACGTGCAATTTGGCCGGCAGATATTTCCCAGGATCACACCATCATTTCCTACACCATTGTGACGTAAATCTATATAATAAAGTACTTCGTATTCTCACCATTGAATGACCAGTGATGTCTATATTTACGTACTCGCGAATATGTGAATACATTATTTTGATTCGTAGCAGGAGCTGCATTTTTTGTTAGAACAGATGCCAGCACTAGGTTTTCTAAATTGTTGCTCGAGAGATAAAATGCCATATTCGCCATGTTCTTCAGAAACAGTAAACATACCATCTTTTGTGCGTGTGCGTTTGCGTGTGAGTGTGTGAGTCAGTTTCACGTGCATGTGTACAAAAATATGTACACATACGTATGCGTGTATAAATGCCTGTTGAGTGAGTTACAAAGTGAAGCATTTGCTCAGTGACTTTGCTCATCAAATGTTTTCTTTGTGATGTCCCAGACAATAGGCGTCTCAGTGGGACCTGCCCTCGAGTTCTGAGATCCCGACATTCATCTTGCCTTCACCTACTTAATGGCTCCGCTCCTGCTAGGTTATACAATTTGAGCATCTCTTGAAGACAATAACGAAGACAGTTTACACGCTCTCATTGTCTCTGAAACGGAGAGGTAATTGGCGGCAAGTGAGATCGTCATTAACTAAAGGTAATGAGGATTTTTCTTTATACATACACATACACACACACACACACACACACACACACACACACACACACACACATACACGCCGGTTCGTTCCCTAAAAGAGACGGTCGTTTTCCACGAGCAGAAATATTTCCTGGAACCGCTTTTTAGAAAAATTCCCCCTCCCCCCCCCTTACCTCCAGCCCCTACTTTTCAACACGGCGAAGAATTTGACCACCATAACCTTCCCTGACCCCCTATCATCATTATAACCAAGGTAATTCCCCGCCGTCCACCGCGACTATCAACCAACTTCGCCCCCTCCTTCCCCTCGGCCTGAACCACTCAGCTGGATTGGATTACTCACGTGCTTTGGGCAGGGTGTGGCACTGATAACCCCCGCTGCTGCTACTGCCCTCGCGATCCCTGGCAGTACGGTGCTCCCCCATGCCCCCCTCGCCGGCTGGACTCAGACTCCTGTCGCCGGACTCTTGGGCGTGAACCCAGTCCTCGACTCTTGCCCCGGGGATGTGGGCGTCTGCTGGGTCCTGGTGGCGGCGAGATCCCGCGGGAGAGGAGTGCCTGCGGTGGCTTCTCTTGGAGTCTTCGCCCGGCTTGAAGGTTGTGAATTCAAGGCTGTGCTGGTCGAGGGGAGACGAGGCCGACCTGCTTCCTCTCTTCGGAAAGTACTTGACCGACGCGTCCTCGGAGAAGTTCAGTTCGGATCTAAAATCATCTTGGCCCTCGATCTCCCGGCGCTCCGTCACCGTAAGGGACACGGAAGACTCTGAGTACTTCTTGCCGTTGGCCTTCGGGGCAACGAACGACTTCCAGCCCCGGTCCAAAGAATGGAACTTTTGGAAAACCTTCGTCTTCTCGAACCTCTTCCGAGGAAGTTCGATTGTACTGAACTTCGTGTCATCGTTGACTCTTTTCGAGGTCTTGTGGCACGGGGCGTGCGTCGGAACCTCCGCGGAGGGCGGGGCGACGTGGTGCCGATGGTGATGGGCCGAGGAGCAGTTGGAGGAAGTGCATGGCTTCTTCTTCTTCCGGGGCAGCTCGGCGTAGATGTCCGAGAGAGCCACGTAGTTGAGTCCCGGGTCGTGGTGCCGGAACTGGCTCCCGAGGGGCGGCCCCGACGGCGGCCCCGACGGCGGCACCTCTGCGATGGAGGGGGGCGGCTCGTGAATGGGGGGCGCAGACTGGCGGTCCGCCCTCCTGTCCCGCGACAAGGACGGCCGCGGAAGGCTTGAGTACAGCCTCACCGTCTTGCCATTGATCTTGGTGAACTCCGGCTCCGAGCGCCCCTGCCGCGTGAGGGAGCCGAACCTGGCGGTGCCGAAGTCCCTGCCCTCGCTCACGGAGGCGCACACCAGGCCGGGGTTCTCGAACACGTACGAACTGGGGGCATTCCAGTTGTCGGGTGCGTGACCCGTCTCGCCCTGACCTGGCCCCGGGGGCTGAGTGGCACGCTGGTAGAGGTCAGCGAGGTCTTTGCACTCTTGGACAGGCTCGGTGCTTATGGGCTTGAGGTTTATGGGTTTGACTGGAGTCGACCGCTTGTTGGGGGAAAAGTCTCCACCGGTCACCAGCTCCTTCAGTTTACGGGTGATAAGCAACCCGCTGTTGCAAATCATTTTGCAACATTAATAAGATAATTCACAGAAGCATTATGCATTTATTTTTCACTTTTCATTATTGGCACTAAACGCTTGTTCTCCCGCATAATTGCAAGCAATTTACTTTTGTCAATACTAATCAGACAAGCACAAATATTTGTTCCCGCTACACTAACAAAAGAATCACAAGCAAGCACGCTCACAGGTACAAGTCCTCCCCAAGGGAGCCAACGTCTCGGCCACGACAGCTAGGTATGCTGCGCCAGCCAGCACGCGCGCGGCTGTATCCAGAGAAGAGCGGCGCAAACACCCTTACACACTCACGGCTCAGCGCCAACTGACTCGCCCTCTCTCGTTAAGCCTCTACTCCCACCAGTGTTTCTCCCCGTTGTAGGAGCTGCTGGCGCTCTCGCGGGGCATGGAGCCCCTACCCTTCTACACACGGTTCTAATTCTGGCCGAAATGCCCTGTGCATGAATGGAATTAACTTAGCTAATGCAAGCGATAAATATGTAGGTGCTTGGCATGCGAGCATTAAGTCCGTTACCTCTGAGCGCTCTACACTCGCGTACCAAGCGGGCCAGCGAGCACAAAAATACCACCGTGAATAGCTTCTGTCGCTGCCGTATTTCTGGTCATGCACTGAAAATTAACATCTCATGAGGCGAAGAACGTCGCGACGAGTCCGTCAGGTCCTCGTCATTTTATTCATCCATGAAATAAATCGTCCGTTATTAATGCTTAAGCCAGACTCATTTGCACTCGGGCATTTATCCCAGAAGAACAGGATTCAATCGCAGGGGAAATTATCATTTTTATCACTACTTTGCAATCAGCTATGCACTATGTGTCACTGATTAATTTCGAGGGGATGGCAATAATAATGATAGTAATGATGATAAGAATAACAATAAGAATAATAACATAACAATTATGATAATTATCATCATTAGTGTCATCATTGTTAATATGATTGTTAACATTATTATTATCATTATTATTTTTATTATTATCATCATTACCATCATCATGACTATTACCATAATCATCCACATCATTATCATAACTATCATCATCATATTACGCAAAAGACACACACACACACACACACACACACACACACACACACACACACACACACATACACACCCGGTCGGACCGCTACAAGGCTCGAGCGGCGCTGCACTAATACTCAAGCATTTCTCCACCGATACTCACAATACTCATTAATACTCACGGTCACTGTGCAACCGGCGTCACTCACCTTTCCCTCTGCGGTCAGTACACTCGCAAAAATGAATATCATTACCATTTTTCTTCATTATCGGTATCTATATCACTATCGTTACCGTTAAAACAGTTACTTTGTACTTGTTCGGGTGACAACGTGTGTATTTGCTCAGGATTGGAATGGGCTTTATCTAGTTGTATAATTTCTGGGGTGTATTTGTTCAGGACTGGAATAGATGTTTAATTTTGTTGTATCATTTTCGGGTGTATTTGTTCGGGGCTGAAATTGATGTTTTATCTAGCGGTGCCATTTTCGGTGCAATTGCCTTTACTGTACAGATTAGCAATATATATGAGATTCTTTCAAGGGAAATGCATTCAGTTAGAAATTGCAAAATTCGCGAAAGATCCATAACATGCAATTCACAGCACAAAAAAATGCAATGAAATTAGATAAGAACAGAATACGCAATTAGATTCACCAACTTTAATTCAGTAAAACAAGGCTTGGTTGTGAAAAGGGATGGGAAGGGCACTGTTCAAGATTCTGCTGTGTCTCTTTCTCTCTCTTTCTCTCTTTCTCTTTCTCTTTCTCTTTCTCTCTCTCTCTCTCTCTCAGAATAACTTTACAGCATTAATGATGTATTTCACGCGTTTCGACGAATTCTTCATCAATTACAATGGCATCGATTCCCTGTATATATGCATATGTATCTATATATATGTATATGTATATGCAAATGTATGTATGTATATATACACATACATATAAAGATATACATACATACATGCATGCACACACACACACACACACACACACACACACACACACACACACACACACCATTCACCTTCTTACAGAGGGTCTGGATTTTCTCTGTTCTCGTTCCTCTCATCAAATTAAACGAAGCGTGGTATAAAACAAACATACCAGAAGTTCCACGAGCACATCTTGGCAGGTGGACAATACCCGACGCGGCGAGCTGGGCATCGGGTGTCTCAAGCAAGCAGTCGCTGGTGCTCGCAGCTGCGACTCCCAGAATATTCGCGTTCTTCTCATATGCTTTGTTCATAAAACTCTATCAAGCAATGATCTCTCTCTCTCTCCCTCTCTCTCTCTCTCTCTCTTTCGTTCTCTCTCTCTCGTTCTTTCTCTCTCACTCTCTCTCTCACTCTCTCTCTCACTCGCTCACTCTCTCGTTCTCTCTTACCTGACAGCCTAGCACTGAAAAATACAATGGTATTCACGTGTCCATTATGCATGATAATAGGCGTCAGCGAAGAGTAAAATCCATTCAGAATCCGGCACACAGTCCACGCTCACGCACACCAATCCTTCCGATATTCTTACCCTTTTTCGAGTATTTCCCCCCAAAGCAAAAGAAAGAAGGAAACAAACAAAAACGCTCCACATCAACATCACTGGTATTTACAACCGCAATTCGATAGAACAGCAAGTGTAAGTGGTGTTGCACGTGTCATGCTGTGACTGTTATCACTGCCACTTATGATCATCACACTTTGTTATGAAATGGGATCGCAACCTTTGGCTTCGAGGCTCAAAGTTCTTGTTACCGAAGGCGTTACTCTTCCGGGGTCTCTGGAAAGGCTGGAGGAGACGCGAATAAATTCAGTCCTATCTTTATGAATATATACATATACAAACACACACACACACATCCACCCACCCACACACACACACAGACACACACACACACACACACACACACACACACACACACACATATATATATATATATATATATATATATATATATATATATATATATATATATATATACACACACACACACACACACACACACACAACACACACACACACACACACACACACACACACACACACACACACACACACACACACACACATATATATATATATATATATATATATATATATATATATATATATATATATATACATATATACATACACACACACACACACACACACACACACACATATGGATGTGTTTTTTATACACATGCTATACGCAGATAAACGCAGACACAGACACACATAAATGAGCGTGTGTTTATATGCGATAATGAATAACGTTTTCCTGTCAGTCAAAATACATGTTTAGAGCTCGAATAAATAACACATTTTAATTTTAAT
>BOPN01001452.1:0-2500 GCA_017312705.2 Penaeus japonicus
ATACACATACATACATACATATGTATACATATATACCTGCTTGCACACACACAAACACACACTACTCTAAGAGTCATTATATAAAGAAACTGGTGCATAGCATCTAGCTTAAACCTTTGCCATTGAGAATTGGTGAGCTGCAAAGAGTGTGACTACTGAAAGCAAGTTCCTTCTTTAGCTGCACAGTTTACAGTTCTAGCTTTTATTCTGTTGAAATGGACTTCTTTGATGTCGGCTATGCTTGTGTTGGGCTGCAGAAAAAAGAGAGAGGGAGAGAAAAAAAAACTTAAGGGGGAGACAAAAAAGGCGAGAGGGAGAGGAGGGAGGGAGAGAGGGAGGGAGAGAGTGCGTGTGTGTCTGCGCGTATGTGCATATTCATTAAATTACGAAAGGTACGTTTATATTTCTTTATGATTATGATAACGAATGGTGACAGTGATGATGATAATAACAACGATAATGGTATAACTACTGCTAACACTATTCCACATAATGATAATTGTAATTATAGTAATGATAATGATGATGGCAAATAATGATGATAATTATGATGATAATATCAATAATGATGATAATGATAATAGTAAGGCTAATGATACCCATAATGATGAAAATTATAATAATGATGATAGTAATAATGATAATCATACTAATAGTAATGATAGTAAGAATAATGATTATGATGATAATGAAAATAATGGTGATGATAATGATGTCAATATCGATGATGATGATAAGGATGATATTAATAATGAAGATAATGATAGCGATGAAAGTAGTGATAATAATGAGCATAATCATGAAAACAACAATGCTAATGATTATGATGATGATAATAACAATGATAATAAGGAAAATGATAACAATAATAAAGATAACAATAATGATGATTAAAAAAATGATAACAGTAATGATAGTATTAGTGATAAAATTTATAGTAAAACAATGGTAAGTATAATAGTATCAGTAATAATGATAATGATAATAATAATAATAATCATGATGATAATAATGATAATAATGATGATAATAATAATAATGATAATAATAATAATAAAAATAATCATAATAATGATAATATTATAATAATAATGATGATAATAATAATAACAATAATAATGATTACAACAATATTAGTAATAATAATAATAATAGTAATAACAATAGCAATGGTAATAACAATAATAATATGATTGATAACAATAATGACAATAATAATCAGGAAAATGAATTGGCCTGGAAGCTCCTGGACGCTGCATTCGGGACCTCCTGCATCCCGGGCCAGCTGTACACGCCACCCGAAGGGGACAAAGACGAACCGAGGGCAAAATGCATCGATGAAAGGCAATTTGCAATTAAAAAAAGAACTTTCGTGAATGGCAATGGCTTTTTTTTTCTCTGGAGTGAATGTCTGACACTTCATTACACGGTTCTGTAGCAGCTTTCAACTTCTGTAGGGGTACGAACGTCATATATGTTAATTAAAGTTTTTTTTTTTTTTTTTTAGAGAGAGAGAGAGAGAGAGAGAGAGAGAGAGAGAGAGAGAGAGAGAGAGAGAGAGAGAGAGAGAGAGAGAGAGAGAGAGTGCGTGTGTGTCTGCGCGTATGTGCATATTCATTAAATTATGAAAGGTACGTTTATATCTCTTTATGATTATAATAACGAATGGTGACAGTGATAATGATAATGACAATGATAATGATAATAACAGTGATAATTATGTTGGTACAACTACTGCTAACGCTATTCCACATAATGATAATCGTAATTATAGTAATGATAATGATAATGGTAAATAATGATGATAATTATAATGATAATATTAATAATTATGATGATAATAACAGTAAGGCTTATGATAACCATAATTAAAAGGATAATAATGATGATTATGATAATGATAGTTATAATGATAATGATAATAATAGTAATGATAGTAAGAATAATGATTATGTTGATAATGAAAATAATGGTGATGATAATGATGATATTAATAATTATGACGGTAGTGATAATAATGAGCTAAATCATGAAAACAACAATGATGATAACCATACTACTAATAATAAGGATAATGATAATAAAATGATTATGATAATAATGATAGATAACAATGTTAACGATAATGACGATAATGATAGTGATAATAATGATAATGATAATGCCGATAATGATAATAATAATGATAATTATGATGATTATGATAATAACAATGATATTAAGGAAAATAATAACAATAATAATGATAACATAATGATAATGATAATAATAATAATAGTAATGGTAATATTAGTGATAAAAATTATAATAAAACAAAGATAAGGATAATAGTAGTAGTAGTAATAATAATAATAATAATGATAATAATAATAATGATAACAATAACAATAACAATGATAATAATAATAACAATAATAATAATAACAATAATGATAATAATAATAATAATAATAATGATGATGATGATAAGGATAATAATGATAATAATGATAATAATAAT
>BOPN01001452.1:17500-20000 GCA_017312705.2 Penaeus japonicus
CAATATTTTTCTTCTTCCTCCTCTTGTCTTTTTTCTTCTTCTTTTCTTCCTCCTCTACGTCAACTTCATTATAATGACTTTTTCTTTCACTTCTTATTATAGGCCTACTTATTTTCTTCGAGATATTTTCTCTCCTTTATTCATTCACTGTGTAGGATTAATCAATTACTTTGATAGTATTATTTATCATCACAACAGTTATGATTAGTTGTGATCGAAAAATATGTGTTTGTTTGTGTACGTGCGTGTACGTGTGTTTGAATTTGTGTATGCATTTTCTTTTCAATGTCTTATTCATCTTACTTCTCAACTCTAAACCCTATTAACTTTTCCCCTTTGCCCTTTTCTCATCATCATCATCACCATCTCCTCCTCCTCCTCTCATCTTTCTTCGACATAACTGCAGTGTTATATGTCATCCTTCTCACTCATTCTCACACATCATATCTTCTTATCTATTTTTCAATTCTTTCTAAGGGGAAAATCAACATAACTAGGGAAAAAAAATATTTTTTTATTTCTTCCCCTATCCTTTCTCTCTCTCTCTCTCTTTCTCAAACTTGTCAAAGTCAAAAGTCTCTCTCTCTCTCTCTCTCTCTCTCTCTCTCTCTCTCTCTCTCTCTCTCTCTCTCTCTCTCTCTCTCTCTCTCTCAAAAGGTCGTTCAACTTTTAGATATATTTTTTAAGATCATTGAAAAGAGTGATCCACTTAACGTCATACTTGATATTCAAATACATGTACAGACCTAGTCAAGTACATAAGGATTTACGGGCTGATGGTTTCAACGATAAATATCATATGCTTTTCTATAAGAGCATTAATCAAACGAAATAACTCTTTCTGTTTATAAAGCATACAACCTATACCTAAAAATTATTAATATGTATCAATGTTTATCCATCAATCTTTTCCTCCACTCAGGGTCTCTTTCAAGTGAGAGCATTTCACTTCATCATATAAATAATCAAACACGAAGTAACTCACTGCTCTCCTCATGTGGAAGTCATTTCCAGATCTGTATTTACAGTGATTTATAATCCCCAAGTGCTAAGTGTACCAAGAGGTTCTCAAGATCTAGAGACCAAACACTGTCCAAGATAAAACTCGTAAAAAGACGACAACTGCTCGTTAAAGTGAACGACGGTGCCAAATGGGGATGATATAGCGTTTACTTTGTCTTATCGCTCCGTCCAAACAATAAAGTCAACACAAGCAAACAACCAGACCCCCTGGCGGTGCCTGGCGAGCGGAGGGGTGGTGGGGTGTAAAAGTATGTGGAGGGGGGGGGGGAGGAAGGGTGAGAAAGGGTGAGGGAAGGGAAGGAAGGAGAGGAAAAGGGGAAAGAGGTCAATAATGGGGGAGGAAAGGGAGAGGGAAGGGTAGGAAGGAGAGGAAAGAGGGAAAGAGGGGAAAGGGTGAGGGAAGGGTAGGAAGGAGAGGAAAGGGTGAGGGAAGGGTAGGAAGGAGATGAAAGGGTGAGGGAAGGGTAGGAAGGAGAGGAAAGGGTGAGGGAGGGAAAGGAAGGAGAGGAAAGGGTGAGATGACACGAGGAAAGACTTTGTGATTTAGGGTAAGGCAAGAAGGGCAAGGGACGGGGGCTAACCTACTAAAAGGGAAGGTGAGGTTTAATGTTAATTCACATTGAACTTAGGTAAGGTGTGACCCCTAGCCAATATTCATTAATCGATATATTAGTTTCATAATAGATATGCCTCTCAGAGTCACAAAAACTAAAAGGAGACATATTTTTTTTTTCTTTTTTTTAATTCTTTGGCGAAAAGAAATGAATATAGATGATGAAATTACTAAACTATTCAGAATGAGATCTACAGTTCGTTAAGTCTGAAAATGAGCAGTGCAGTTGTTGCTTTCTCTATCTCTCTCTCTCTCTATCTATCTATTTATCTATCTATCTATCTCTCGTTCACACACACATACACAAACTTTTTCTATCTCTATCCCTCTATCAGTATATCGACCTTTTCTCTCTTTCTCTCCCTCTCTCTCTCCCTCCCTTTCTCTCTCTCTCTCTCCCATTCTCACTCTCACTCTCACCCCCATCTAATCTCAACCCACCTATCCCGACCTACATACCCACACACCAACCCACTCATCCCCTCATCCCATCCACCCTAGAAATCCAAAGTGAAATATGTCCCCTCCCTTCTGCCGTGCCTGCGTGCGTGTGCGAAACCGCCGAGGCCGCTTGGCGAAGGAGGTCGAGACGGACGAGGAAGTTTCTCCGCGATCCGACAGAGGCGACGTCGCGGAGCAGGACTTCCACGACGTGCTAATGGCTACGTGGGCGCAGCGACGGGCATGACGCGACTTCAGACGAGGCGTAATCCCTTCATCCACTCACTCACTGCCTCTCTCTCTCTCTCTCTCTCTCTCTCTCTCTCTCTCTCTCTCTCTCTATCTATCTATCTCTATCTCTCTCTTGCTGCTTCTTTTTGTTCTTGCTCTTCTGCTTCTTGCGCTTCTGATGCTTGGGTCTTG
>BOPN01001452.1:52500-57500 GCA_017312705.2 Penaeus japonicus
TTTCACTTGGGAAAAAAAAGAAGATAAATGACACGAGGTGGAAAAAAAAGGATATGAATGTAAGAAACCATGACTGTTCCGTTCTTATGACGAGCTCATGAACACGCAAAGAACTTGGATCTAATATCCATCGGAGAACTGATGACAGTTATTTCCTTTCGTCCGACTCATGAACTGATATTGCTCTATTACGAGGCGGCTGTGCTTTCTTATTTGGAAATGACTAACTGCCAAAAATAGAACGACAAAAAAGGAAGAGAGAAAACGACCGAGAGAGAGAAAAAAAGGGAACGACCAGGAATCTCCCAGCACCTAGTTAGAGTTTGGGCCTGACCCCTCCCTGGTCCGATAGGCATCTCTAAAATGCAGGTCTTACTTTCTGGCACGAGGAACTCAAACACTGAACCATTGATCAATGCCAGATGTCTGCCAGTGATAGCTTATGAGCCGGCGGATCCGGGCACTGGCAGGGTGTTGATTACAGAGGTATCCGTGTCTCTAGGGCATCTTATTGGTTCGACTTACATGTACTGGAATGCTCACTTGGCTCTTCCATCAGGTCTAAAGACACGCTTTTTTTCCTTGGGGGATTTGCTCCTTCGACTAAAAACAAACGCTATGTGATATATGTGAGTTTTGTCCATGTGTGTGCATTTGCCTGTTGAGCATCCAACACCAGATTTTTTGCGCGTCTTCTCTACAGGATGCAGTATGTACTTGGCCTTATCTAATGGAGTCGTGAAATTCAACTCTGCTGCGCCTCGGTAGGGTGCTCATTTGATATTTCTGTTAGATTTACTTCTTTATTATCAGCCTCTGTTCTTTTTCCTTGTCAAGTCTTTTGTGTCAGGGAGACATACCAGCGGAGATTATACATTCAAGACCAGTATACATCGAAATGCGAACGGTTTCGGTAGAATAAGCTTTTAACTTACTGAACCCAACCAGACGAGTATTCAGCAGCTAACGGTATACAAAACACTCGTCCTCATCCAAACAGTCATCCCCCAGAGCGAAGATATTTGTATTTCTCAGCCATAAGATTCACATGAGCAGCGTGTTAGCGATAGCCTGCGAGTAGTGTTCCTGTTGGCGACCACCGAAGTGGCAATGGTGATGGTGCAAGTCAGTGATATAATCTTTACAGCTGACGAGGTCCGAGAGCAGCTCCTCCCACGCCTCTTGCTGCCCCACACCAAAACAGCCCCCGACACTGCCGGCTTGTAGGAGCGAGCACCCTGCTTGATTGTTATGGCGATAGTGGGCTTGTTACTATGGAGTTGCTCTCCGTGTTCCTTTGTTCTCGATGGCTTCCTTGTTGTAAATACTATTTTGATATTCAATCTAACACCATGAAGTGATCCTGTTCTGTCTATTTGTGTATGTTGATTTTCTCTATTATCTATCACGAAAATGAAAAGAACGACATTCCTAATTCTTTGGAGGACGAGCTAAAAAAAAAGTAAGCTTATCAGTCAGCAATTATGTAAGTCAGCGTGTCAGAGCTGACTTAGGTAATTATGTCAGAGTTGGCTTAAAAAGCTTCCACCTGCGACTTTTAAATCCTGATAAAGTATGATACTAACTGCAAGGCCAGGTAGGACGTACGACGTACCCCTCTTAGGCATTATGCCAACTGAAATCCAGCGATTATGAATTGCACTTCATTCTTTCAGAAGGATCAATTGCATTCTCTGGAGGAACAGCTGAAGGAGCAATGAAAATCATCACCTAACACCTGCATCACTGAGATGATGGGCTGTCAGACGCCGCATCCTCCTCTCAACACCATCACTATCAGCTATCATCACCAGTCCATCAAAAGGCACTATCTGTTGATCTAGAATCCGGACCGGTTGAGTTAAAAGATGAAGAGCAGAAAAAAATATACCTTCAAACTTCTCTTTGACAGCTTCTGAAAGTTACTGCAGGGCTTAAAGAACAAAAATTCCTTTTCCCTCGTCTTCTTGACCCCTTCCCTTCCCGTTCTCCCCTTCCCCCCAACCCTGCCTTTCACTCCCCCTCCCCCTTCTCGTCCTCCTCCCCCTTACCCACCCACACACGCACACACTAATCCTCCCCCCACCATCCCCTTCCCTCCTCCCCCTCCCATGTGCCTCATGTAGACCCCTTCCACTACGCCCCAAAACATCCCCCTCCCCATTTCCTCACTCCCTTCTCCCTATCCCCTCTCCCCCTTCGGCTTCGGCCTCCTCTCCCATCAACCCATCACCTCCCGTCCCGTCTTCACCCCCTACCCTCCCCCTCCCCCATTAATCTCCTCTCCCCCCTCATTCCATCAACTCCTCCTCTCCCCCTCATTACCCCCTCTCTCTCCCGTCCCCCTTCACCTCATCCTCCCCTAAGCAATCGGGCAGCTTGATCTGTGGCATCATGATATATACCGTGATAGGGGCTAAGTACCTGCAGACTTGGGTGGTGCCGCAGATCAGGTCTGACAGGCGAAATGGATCTCAGCTGATATACACGGACGATGTAAGAAAAAAAGAAAAAAAAAGAAGGTGCACCCGGTTCATTGTAGCGAGTTCCCAGTGGCTGCACTTTGTTCACTTACGTGGCTCTAGCTTGTATGGGGGGAGGGTTTGTGGGGGGGTTGTGGGGGGTGTAAGGGGGTTGGAAAGGGAGAAAGGGAGACGGGGAGAGGGGGTGTAGGAGGGGGGGGGGGTCTGTAAGGGAAGGGAGAGGAGTGAAGAGTGGGTAGGATTTGCCTGTTAATGGAGTTGGCTTTTTGGTTTTGCAATTAGAGTCTTGACAGATTGGGAATATTATATATGCATAGCCAGCATCATCTTTTGTTTTCTCGATAGTGCATATTTACACACACACACACACACACACACACACACACACACACACACACACACATATACACACACTCACACACATACAACACACATTAAGCACACAACACCAGTACACACACTTACACACACACACGCGCACACACACACACACACACACACACACATGCAAAACCCACCAACAAACAAACATTAACGTGTGTATCTTTGCACTACATTCTCATCCAAACGAATAAAAACGGGACATGATACTGAACGAAGCTATAAATAAATTTGACTGATAGTAGCGTGTCTCATCAAGTTTCGTTGCTTTTAAGTAGACACGACAGACAGACACTGCACGCATGAACTCTCTCCGATGTATTGCGATAAGTTAAATCATTTTTTTTTCGCTATTTTTTTTTTCTTTTTTTTTCTTCTTTTTTTTTGTGAGGATTGAGGTTATTATCATCAAAATGGGTTTTGTAGGGATGATAATAATCATGTAGTTTATGATAATTGAAATGATAATGATAATGATAATATAATTCAAAATTGATGTAGTGACAATGGTCAATCAAATAATGGTAATGGTTATCATAGCTAAAAGCTAATAAAGATATGAAGGATAATGACAATCTTGATATCAGTTCCTTTCAATTCTCGAAAACAGAAAACAAATATCGACTTGGGCTCTTTTGCAAGTTATCAGGAATGCTCTTGGAAGATAAAAAAAAAAAAAAAAAAAAAACGTTGATCTTTAAGCATTTCTGATTAGAAATTGATATATAAGTTGAAACAAAATTATACAGTGATATTTTGACATGTTAATATGACAACTGATATTAGTGATAGTGACAGTCATAATAGTGGTAAAAACCGTGATAATAATAATGATAAAACAAAAAAGGTAATAACAGAAATCATGATTATAATAATGATAATGACAGTGGTGATGACAACACTGAAATAATGATGATAATGATAATTATGCTAATGAAAATAATGATGATAATAATAATACATTGGTAATGATAAATCTAATGACAACCCTAACTGATGGTGATTATGAAAAAATAACATTGATAATGATAATGCTGATGATAATGATAACAATAACAACAGCAAAAAGAATGATGACGATGATGATGATGATAAGACAATGGTAATAATTGAAATACTGATAATAAAAGAAATAATGATAATAATGATAGGAATAATGGTAATGATAGATATAATGATGATGATGATAATCGAAATAATAATGATAGAAATAATGATGATAATGATGATTATAGAAACAATGATAATAATGATGATAATAGAACTAATGACGATAAAGATAATAGAAATATTGATAATAATGATGGTAATAGTAAGGATGATGATACACTGATAATAATGATAATGATGATAAAGATGATAATAACGATACTAAAGAGGATAATAATGTTTGTAAAGAGAATGATGATAATGAAAGTAAGAACAATAATGATGATGATAATGGAAGTAAGAACAATGATGATGATAATGAAAGTAAGAACAATGATGATGAGGATAAATTAGTAATAATAATAACCCCAGAAAACAGATATTTCTTCAGCAAAAACTCTCGTCACCAACACATAGGTCTTCATTGTAATTCTCAGCTGATATGAGTCTTTTTTGTATATTTTTCCGTATTCGATATATCAATATGATAGATTTTTTGTTCATCTTGAAAAATAAATTGATAGTAACAATGATAGTTATGATGATGAAAATGAAAATGATAATAATAACGGTAATGATAATGGTGATAACAAGAATGATGCTAATGATAATGAAAATGATGGTAGTGATAACTATGATAATGCTAATAATAATAATCAAAACAATAATGATAATGATATTATTATCAATAATAATGATGATAAAGATAATGATAATAATGACAATGATGAAAAGGATGATAACGATAGTAATAAGGATGATGATAATAATAACAAAAATGATAATGACAACCAATGATAGCAATAAATATACTGGTAGTAATGATAAACTCAATGATAAGAATAGTAACAGTAACAACAACACCAATATCAAATATTATTATTAATGATAATGAAAAAATAAATGAATAAATAAACATCCGAGATCCTCGACTCAGAGCAATTGATTTTATTTTCTCTTCCGTCTATTTTGTTGCCTCCATCGCTA
>BOPN01001452.1:75000-80000 GCA_017312705.2 Penaeus japonicus
TTAATTTTACTATCAAAACTATTATCAGTATAGTAATCATCACTGTTATTATCATCTCTAGCATCATCATTATCACTGTCATCATCAATACCATTATTGTCACTATACTTATCAGGGTCGTAGCAGTATAACTCTGAAGTAATAGCACCTTCTGTTATCTTCTTCTGTTATCTTCTTCTGACTTCTGTTATCGTTTGCATTATAATGATTTATGCTACTGCTGATTACAATGATAAACTGGCTGTCTACTGTTATTATCTTTGTCATTATTTGCATGATATTATCACTGCATATGTAATAGCTTTTTATTATCCTGTTTTACCACTTTTCATTATCCCTGATGTTGCATTTGTCACTTTGTCATTGTCACTACGAAACATTATTATTATTTATCTTGTCACTACCATTGGAAATTAAATCAAATGTCTTTTGTATTTATTTACTCGTAGAATACATATGCATATATACAAATTAGTATCAAATGGTATATATAAATATCAATAACCAGGTACAAGAATGACAACAATAAAAGATTATCACAAAAAAAAAAAAAAAAAAAAAAAAAAAAGAATATATACATAATAAAAAAGCTTTTTACAAACACGACAAACGAGTCATCCGCCCTCACTCATTTAACATATTCACTTTCATTTTTATATCGCATCATTTTCGGGTAATCAGCACTCTCCACCCTCATTAGGACATCCTGTTGCTATCAATTCAATGGCCAAAAAACACAGACTTATTCCTTGTCCAGGTATGGTAATCACTAGATGCGTCAACACTCTCATTCTCCGCCTGGTGGGTAATGCTACGAGGGGGAGGGGGGGAGGGAGAGGGTAGGGGGAGAGGTGGAGGGAGGGAGGGAGAGGGGTAGAGGGAGAGGGGGATGGGGAGGGATGGGGAGGGGGAAAGGGTAAGAGGGAGAGGGAGAGGGAGGGGTAGAGGGGAAGGTAGGGGGAGGGGGAGGGGGGAAAGGGAAGGGGGGAGGGAGAGAGAGGGTTAGAGGGAGGGGGAGTATTATTATCATCATCATTATTATTATTATCCTTATCATGATTAGCATTGTCATTGCTGTTATCATTATTATCGTTCTCATTATTATCGTTATTACTATTACTGTTATTAGTATTGATATCATCACCATTATTTTTAAAGTTATTGTGATTATCATTATTACTACTATTGCTTTATTATCATTATTATCCTCATTATCATTATCATTATTATCATTATCATTATCATGATTATCACTATTTTCATCATTATTACTATTGTTATTATCATTATTACCCTTATTATTATTGTTATTGTTATCATTGCTGTTATTACAATGATAATTATCATTGTTATTACTATCATGATTATCATCACCATCTTTATTGTTAGCATTACCGTAAGTATTGTAATCATTAACCTTATTACTCTCATCATTGATAATGCTATTGAAATTCCTATCATTGTCATTATTATTACTATTAGCATTAGTGTTATTATCATTAATACATTTATTGTCATTGTTTTTATTGTCATTATTCATATCATTATTATGATTATTATTATCATTATTATTGTTATTATCATTATCATTATTATTATTATTATTATTATTATTATTATTATTATTATTATTATTATTATTATTATCATTATCGTTATTATCATTATTGTTATTATTATCATTATTATTATCATTATTATCATTATTGTCATTATTATTATTATTATTATTGATAATAATAATAATAATAATATTATTATTATTATTATTATTATTATTATCATCATCATCATCCTCATCATTATTATTATGATAGTTATTATCATCATTATCATTATTATTATCATTACCGTTATCATCTTAATTAACACCGTTATTATTATCATTATAATCATTATTATCATCAAAAATAGCGTAAGCATTATCATACGATTACTATTACTATTACAATTACTATTGATATCACTATCATTGATATCCTTATCATTACTATTATCATCATTATTATTATCATTATCATCATTACCATCATTGTTATTATTAGTACCATTAATATTATTAATAACATTATTGTTATTACTATCATCCTCATTATTATCATAATCAGTATTATTATCCCTATTGTAATAGATATGATTATCATTGTTATTATTATCATTATCATTATTATCATTATCATTACTATAATTTTTATGATCATTATCATTATCATCATTATTATTACTACTGTTAATTAACAACTGTTTTTATCATTACTATTGTCAGCATTATTATGATTATTATCATCGTTATCATCATTCTCATTATTGTTATTATCCATATTATTAGTATTATCATCCTTACCATTATTATCATCGTTATCATTATCATCATTGTTATTGGTTACAATCATCATAATCATTATCGTAATCATCATTATAATGATCACTATCATTATGATTATAATTATCACGAGTACACTAGTATTAGTAGTATCACTATAAACTTAATAATTATAATTCACATCGTCACCATCATTATATTGATAACGTTATCGTAACTTTCACATCATTCCTGTTAAGTTTTTCATAATTCTTGTTCGTGATATTCCTACCTTTCACTATTTTACCTCCGCTATCTTTCTTGTTGTTGTCAATATCATCTTTGTTTAAATAATGTCTAATCTTATCATTCCCATGGATTATATGAACAAAACTGTACACCTTTTGAACATCGAATTAAGCTATTTTCAACATCCTATTAAGTTGAACGTTATCATAAGAGAATATCTTAATTCTCTAACTCCTTAATGTCTGTGAGTTAGGTGTGTGAGTTGTACCTTAAAGATACATATCAGTCAGTTATTTCCGTTTTGCATTTAATTGCATTTTATTATAATTCATTAGATTAGATGCTGTAGATTCTTATGTCATAAACTGTTCCAAGGCTTTGTATTGTATTGTATTGACACATTTAGAAATATTCTATGAAAAAGGTAAACGTAATGATGATATGATAATAGTGATATCAATGATAATGTAAATGATAGCGATGATAATGATAACAGTGATAATAATGATAGTAATGATGATGATAATAATAATGGCATCAATAATACTAATAACAAATAATGATAAAAATCATAATGATAGCAATGATGATAAAAAACAAGAACTATAATAATTAAAAATGATAACAACAACAACAACAACAACAATAAAAGAGAGAAATACAAAGCAACGCTAAGATCTCTCTCTCTCTCTCTCTCTCTCTCTCTCTCTCTCTCTCTCTCTCTCTCTCTCTCTCTCTCTCTCTCTCTCTCTCTCTCTCTCTCTTTATGTATGTATATATCGTAGGATCAAAGCTTTAACAACAACCCCAAGCCATTCGCTCCGCTGTCAACACGTGGCCAGAAAACCATCTGGTTTATAACTCCCAACCATAAAATTCACCTCCGGCTACCTGTCTCCCTGTTTACTACACTACCCTAGATGAGAGGGCTTCCGTTTGATACCTGACGGGGGTACCTGTGGGCTAGATTGGTATCTTCAACCTTCAGACTTATAACCACAACAAAGGTAAACGATCGCCCACTTAAACAATGCATGAGTCTACGCTTGTGTTTGCTGGTCAGTTGTGTTCTCTCGCCATCACAAGAGCGTCCCCAGGAATAATTGCGGGGGAAAGAGAGAGATTGAGAGAGAGAGAGAGAGAGAGAGAGAGGGAGAGAGAGAGAGAGAGAGAGAGAGAGAGAGAGAGAGAGAGAGAGAGAGAGAGAGAGAGAGAGAGGGGGGGGGGGGCAGACGGAGAGCCAGAAAGAGAGACTAGAGAGAGAGAGAAAGATGTATATATACATAAACACGAACATAGATAGATAGATAGATAGATAGACAGAGAGAGAGAGAGAGAGAGAGAGAGAGAGAGCTGAAAGGAGAAAGAAATTGATAAATTGATAAGTAGATAGATAGATAAAGCTCACATATTTTTTTTTTACTCTCTTTTTCTTTTTCTCTCCACCTCTCTTTTTAAAGATGATGATTGACGTTTTAGTTAGTGGCGCAGGATACTACCATTTTCTTTTAATGATCTCGACCTCCGAGCATCATTTAGTGTCAAACAGTATTGCATTCACCGCGGATATCAACAATCAACGGCGATAATACTCAGCAAGCACCCAGGCTAAAGCACCGTTGCAGTCAAAGGAATCTCTGGCCTGTCACTAAAACGGGGGGGAAAGTCCATCATGGTGAGGGTAATTGTGCTTGTTCCTAAGCCATTAGATGGGTTTGGATTAGCATGAAATTCGCTCACGATTACAGGGGAGTTGGTCTCGTATACGTCAAGAGCCAGAAGATCGTGTCCTCGTACCGTGACTTGGACATACTGTTCGCTTTTGCCGTCTCTACTTCCCCTCTTTAACCCCCCCTTTCCCCCCTTTGTTCCCTTTTTTTTTTTTTTTTTTTTTTTTTTTTTTTTTTTTTTACCCCCTCCCCTTCTCCCCTATACAGCTCTACCGGATGAGCCAAACACCTGCTTCAGTTGACGTTTATAATTTCCCTTGATGCATAATTCACATTTTTTTTTTCTTTTTACATTAGCGAATAACAAGAGGGGGTTCTGACTTCAGAGTTCCAACGTTGACCATTAGGAAGTTCAAGTTTTGCAATGCTCTTGTTGCAAAAAAGGTCCCGTTGACAGGGCCATTAATCTGATCATTTAAACTTGTGGATCTGTTCCTGTTTTGAGTCTTGGAAACTTTCATTTTCCAGGATGTGTTGCATAAATATGCATGAATATACCCGACGTTCTTCTTTACGTCAAAGTTCATTCTGGAAACATCCGCTCAATCATTTATCAATGCATATTTCAACACATGAAAGTCCCCCCTCATATGAGCAATCGCACACTTACGCAACGTGTGCAACAACCTTGTCAAGACAGACCATATAATGATATAAATGTATGTAGAATGCACATAGACATGTTGCAGCAATGAAGACGTGTTTCCTTTACGTAATTT
>BOPN01001452.1:85000-102500 GCA_017312705.2 Penaeus japonicus
GAGAGACTTAGATATATACCTAGATATATATGTATATACATATGTATAGATATATCTACGCAAACACGCATACACACATATATATATGTGAGCCACCATGGCGTTAGAAGTCCTGTGGTGACGGACGTCAAGCTCGATGCTCGCTGATCCTGGTGCAGAAACCACGTCCCGTTTCACCGTAATAAGCTTTTTTCGCACATACGGCATTGCATGCGGTATACGGCACTGTAGGGGTTGTTTGTGGGTGGCTTCTTGTTCCTTATCAAATTTCCTAATTTTGTCCTGGACTATTTTCACGTTGAAACCAAACCTGATTGATGGGTACTAGCATTTTTTCCTCTGGTTTTAATGATCGCCGTTTTCTTTCTGAGAGTTTAGCAGGATTCCTCTGGGGTGTTGATGCTTTCCAAAGGAATCTGTTATGTATTTGTTCTCATCCTCGAGAAATTATTGGCTGCAAATTCTTTACGCCCTCAGGAATATACCTTTATCTAGTCATTGAAATCTGGTTGAGAAAGTGAAAGATGAGAGAAAATGAGAGAGAGAGTGAGTGAGTGAGAAAGAGGGAGAAAGAGAGAAAGATGGAGCGAGGAAGAAAGGGGGAGAGAGGCATGAATATGTATACAGTATAAAAAAAAAAAAAAAAAAAAAAAAAACGACCCTTTCCACCAAAAAAAAACAAAAACACAAAAAAAGAAAAAAAAAGAAAAAAAATCACCAGAAGACACTCACTTACCGAGCACCTCAACCCGGCTATCCCCGTTCTCGTTCTCGCATTCACGGCAACTTCACCCGGATTCACTTTACAGCATCCTAGAGCCGTTCTTCCAGCTCACCGGATCGCGCGTGCTCGGGGCTGAGCTCGTTCGCTCGGCCTCTGACCACGACACGAGTCCTGGTTTCATCTTGCTAAAGTTTCATTGTGTTGTTTTAGTTTGAGGGGATCTTTTGCTCGTTTTCTGCTTATTATCGTTATTGCTTTTATCATTATCGTTGTTATCATTATCTTTCTTATTATTATTATTGTTATTATCATTATTATTATTATTATCATTATTATGAGCATTGTTATTATTATTATTATTATTATTATTATTATCATCATTATTATCATTAGCATCATTATTATCATTAGCATCATCATTATCATTATTACAATCATTATCATTATTATCATCATTATTATTACCATTATCAGTTTTCGTCTTCTTTGTCTTCTCCTCCTCCTCCTTCTTTTCTTTTTCATCCTCCTTTTTTTCTTTTCTTTTTCCTATATCATCATCTCATCCATCTATCTTTCTATACTTCTTTCCTCCTCTCTATTTGTGCTTATGTGTGTGTTTTTGTTCTCTTTCTATCAACATGATAATACCTATGCATTCTTCTGTATCATCTTTAATGCTAATTTATCTTAATAACATTCCTAATTCAACCCGTGTCACGTTTTTTCTCTTTCGTTCTTTCTTTCTATCTTTCACTCGCTTCTTTTTTTATTTTCTTAGACTTTCTGATAGCTGTTCTCTCGTCTCCCTCCCTACCCCCCCCCCCCCACCCTCTTCTCCCCGCCCACACCCTCTTCTCCCCCATCCCTTCCCCTTCCCCTACCCCCCACCCCCTAGTCTAGTCTCCAGCGTGCCAGAATTAGGACTGTCATCTGCCCCGACACATGATATACCTCCTATATTGTGGGTTGCCATTAGCTTATCTCAACAGCCCATCTCAGTGCCCAAGGAGGGGGGGGAGGTTAGGGGAAGGGGAAGGGGAAGGGGTGGTGGGGGGTAAAGGAGGTGGGGAAGGTAGGGGAATGGGAGGGGATGAGGGGGTTGCTGAAAGGAGGGACGGGGGGAGGGAGGAAGGGGATCGGGGGAAGGGGGTTGGGAGGGGAGGAGGAGGACGGAGGAAGGAGGGGGATGAAATTGGGGAGGGGAGGGGCGGAGGAGGAGAAAGAAGAGGGTGATGGGGAGGGGAGCAGGAGGAGGAGGAGAATGGGAGAGGGAAAGGGAGAGGGAGGGAGCGTGGACTGAAGCAATGGGAGGGAGGGGGTGGGGGGAGGAGCCTCCTCCTTGGAGCGGCTATTAGGTTGTAATTGAGTCAAACTTGAGCGCTGAAATGGGAATCTTGCTTCACGAGCCTCGGGGCAAGAGAGTGGTCTCTTGTAGCCTAGTCATAGGGACGAGATTCTCACAATATTTCTATTGGGAATGGGTCTCTATGTAAGTCGACATCTCAGGTCCTTTCTGATGGCACTGGGGCAATATCTCCCCCCCCCCCTTCCCCCTCCCACTGTCCGCCTATGAGAGCTCTTGGCAGTTTAAACAATGGCGCTGACCAGTACACTTGTTTCTTGATTATAGTTGTGGGTTGATTCGTTTAACTTCGTTATTCGTTGGGGGAAACGGAGAAGAAAATGACCGGCGGTTCACACCCACATAGTAATGAATTCTTTTTTTATCAACAAAGCTTTCTTTCTTTCTCCTTTTCTTTCTTCTATCTCTTTCTCTGTCCATCTATCTATCTATCTGTGTCTCTATCTTCGTCTCTCTCGCTCGCTCGCTCTTTCTCTCTATCTTTATCTCTCTGTTTTTTTCTCTCCATCTCTCTTCCTTTCTCTCTCTCTCTCTTTCTCTCTCTCTCTCTTTCTCTCTCTCTCTCTCTCTCTCTCTCTCTCTTCTCTCTCTCTCTCTCTCTCTCTCTCTCTCTCTCTCTCTCTCTCTCTCTCTCTCTCTTTCTCTCTCTCTCTTTTTTTCTCTCTCTCTCTCTTTTTTTCCCTTCAAAAACCGACGACAAGCCGTTTTTATACTTCTTTCTCTCACTTAACCAGACAAACATAAAGGCCCCCAGTAATTTCAGGGTAAATTTCAAAAGGGCCTCAGAATCTCATAAAAACAATCTTAGCCTGGAACGCTAAAGGTGGGTAGAGGGTGGGAGGAAGAGGGGAAGGAGAGGAGGTGAGGAACAGGGGGAAAGGAAGGTATGGGGAGGGAGGGGGTGAGAGAAATGGAGAGGGGGAGTGGGGAGCAAGGGGAGGGAGGAAGATTAGGTTAAGGGGAGGGGGTGAGGAAGAGGGAGCAAAGAACAAGGGGATGAGGGGGAGGGGTGTGCAAAGGGAGAGGAGGGGAGGGGAGCAAAGGGGAGAGGAGACGGGAATAAGGGCAAAGGGGAGAGGAGAGGGGAGGGTTGGGCAAAAGGGAGAGGAGTAGAGGGGTAAGAGCAAAGGGGAGGGCAAGGGGCAGTGGACGAGGAGGGTGGGTGGGGGAGAGGCAATCATAAACAGAATCGCCACCGCCAGAAGAACTTGGTCCCTCTCTGTTATCGCCTCTTCTCCGCTGTAAGAGGATCACTTGGCGGAGTCTTTCAGAAGTTTTGGACGCCATTTCGACGAGGGGAGAGAGGGGGGGAGGGGCAGGAAGAGAGAGAGAGAGAGAGAGAGAGAGAGAGAGAGAGAGAGAGAGAGAGAGAGAGAGAGAGAGAGAGAGAGAGAGAGAGAGAGAGAGAGAGAGAGAGAGAGAGAGAGAGAGAGAGAGAGAGAGAGAGAGAGAGAGAGAGAGAGAGAGAGAGAGAGAGAGAGAGAGAGAGAGAGAGAGAGAGAGAGAGAGAGAGAGAAAGAGAGAGAGAGAGAGAGAGAGAGAGAGAGAGAGAGAGAGAGAGAGAAAATGAGAGAGAGAGAGAGAGAGAGAGAGAGAGAGAGAGAGAGAGAGAGAGAGAGAGAGAGAGAGAGAGAGAGAGAGAGAGAGAGAGAGAGAGAGAGAGAGAGAGAGAGAGAGAGAGAGAGAGAGAGAGAGAGAGAGAGAGAGAGAGAGAGAGAGAAAGCAAAAGAGAGAGAGAGAGAGAGAGAGAGAGAGAGAGAGAGAGAGAGAGAGAGAGAGAGAGAGAGAGAGAGAGAGAGAGAGAGGGAGAGGCGGCGTGGAGGTGGTTCCGCCGCGGTAGACTTTGATCAGAAGCTGGGCCGAGATAATATCAATATAATTGTCGTCAGAGTCATTGACGCGTGAAGCAAGCAAAGTAACCACACACACACACACACACACACACACACACACACACACACACACACACACACACACACACACACACACACACACACACACACACACACACACACACACACACACACACACACACACACACACACACACACACACACACACACACACACACACACACACACACACACACACACACACACACACACACACACACACACACACACACACACACACACACACACACACACACACACACACACACACACATTCACACACATAAAAACACGCACATGCACACATATCTAAAACTCTCAAGTAAACTTTGACAGGCTATTCTGACTTTTGATTTAAGGAACACTTTTTATTGACGTTTATTTACCAGATTGACAAGCAAATGTAACACTATGATTTATCTTCATCTCCGTCTTTGAGTAAATAGTTAGAGAATTTGGCAGCCTGATTATAGTTTGATTTCTGTTTGTGGTAACTTGGGTTGTGAATACCTGCTTGCGTTAGAGATTAATGGTTCCTGATCTGTGATAGATTATGCATGGAGTCTGAAAAAGTTTAGATTTTGGAATTGTTTTTGTTTAGTTTATTATGCTTATGAAAGTAATCGTTGATTTGTGATTCTAAAATGGTTTATGGAGAGAAACATTTATAAATCATGAACTAGGCTGCAAAACTGCACAAAAAGATTACATAATACGTACTCTAACCACATTCACTTCGAAAATCTCCCATTTCCATATCGTTATCATCATTCTCCATAATCATATAACCTCTAGTTGGCATTAAACTCAAGAGTCCTTTGCTATAAGCCGCCCATATCCTCACATCATCATCATTTCATCTCCGCCGCCAAAGATCATCACTTCACCGTTTCTCAAAAACACGCCGCTAGGACCCGGTGGCAGTCACGATAGATCCGTGATACAAGACGTCTCAAGAACAGACATTCGCACGAGGCTGTGAGATATGCAAACAAAGACCCCGCAAAGGAAAACAAGAGCAACAAAAAAAAGGGTCAACTTTCCAAACGCAGTCTGAAGTGGTCATGCATTCCTCAGACGAAGTGTGTTTGTAGATAAAGACACATGGCTTCGCATCCCGATTTGCACACTTGCCTATTTGCCAAGTAAAACCCAGCGGACACGAACACACAAGGGACGCACCTTCAAGATGGATCTACTGCTTGTACAAAGGAACGGGGTTGTATAATGTCTGTGATAAAGAGGAAATGGGAGGCGGGTTGGGAGAGACTGTTCTGTGTCTCGGCGAGCTTTGCGTTAATCGTGTTCTTTCACTCTGTTCTTCTGTTTGTTGGCATTATTGATGCTTTCATGATAGTAATGGCGATGGTAGTTTATGTTGTCATCGAGATTTAAAATTATCCTTTTTATCAGTATTATTATCATAGTTATTGTTATCATTATTATTATTATTAAATATATATATATAATATATATATATATATATATATATATATATATATATATATATATATATATATATATATATATACATGTATACACACACACACACACACACATATATATATATATATATATATGTATATATATATATATATATATATATATATACATATATAAATATATATATATATATATATATATATATATATATATATATATACATATATATATATATATATATATATATATATATATATATATATATATATACACATATATATTTATATATATATATATATATACATATATATATATATATATATATATATATATATATATATACATATCTATATATATATATATATATATATATATATATATATATATATATATCTATATATATCTATATATATATATATATATATGTATATATATATATATATATATATATATATATATGTATGTATATATATATATATGTATATATATGTATATATATATATATACATATATATATATATATATATATATATATACACACACACACACACACACACACACACACACACACACACGTACACATATATATATATATATATATATATATATATATATATATATATATATATATATATATATATAAATATATATATATATATATATATATATATATATATATATATATATATATATATATATGTATATATATATATAAATATATAAATATATATATATATTTATATATATATATATATATATATATATATATATATATATACATATATACATATATATATATATATATATATATACATATATATATATATATATATATATATATATATACATATACATATATATACATATATATATAAACACATCCTCCTCTTTCGTAGACACAACCTCTCCAATTCCCCACACCACCAACCACCAACCACCAGCAGCGGCCACTACAACGCTGCCGACAGCCCGACGGAGTAACCCTGGAGTCGTTACTTTAATGCCAAGGTTTGCAGTCTTGAACGATCCTCCTAAAGATGTCGTTAAAGAGAGGGGGAATGTTCGTACTTTGCCTTCGCGGACTTTTATGTAGGATCCAACTTTTCGCGTCCGTCTTCTTTCTCTCTGTGTCTTTGTACTTGAGGTTCCTGGGGGGATTCGATCTTTCTTTTGTTTTGACTTGGGAAAGGGTGTCGATTCCATTGCGCTATGGATGGGATGCTCTTTTGTTTTCGATTCGTGTGTTTCTGTGTCTTTTTTTTTTTTTTTTTTCTTTTTTTGTTCTTTTTGTCTTACTTTTCATTTCGGATTTTGAGAGTTTCTTCTTTGGATTTTAATGTATGTGACACTCTTAATTTTTATTATATTCAGTAGTGAAATCATTATTGTCATTAACATTCGTAAAATTATATTTGTATTGATATTATTGTTATCATTATCCTAATTAATCTTACCATCATTATTATTATTATTATCGCTATTGATATGATCATCCTTGTCATTATATTTTTTATCTTTTTTGATATCAAAGTAGTAACAATAGCAGTAGCAGTACTATGAACAATATTGCTATAAACATTATTATTATTACTACTATTACTACGACTACTACTACTACGGTGTGTGTGCGTGTATGTATGTGTGTGTGTGTGTGTGTGTGTGTGTGTGTGTGTGTGTGTGTCTGTGTGTGTGTGTGTGTGTGTGTGCACAGACGTCATTCTTTTCTTCTTCATTTTGAAAATCACTTATACTAACGTATAATTGTCTGTATCACTCATGCCACTTTTAGACACACATATGTCTACAACGTATAATCTTCGTCACTGAGGTATACTTGCTCTTTTTCTTCTTCCTTTTTTCTCATAATCATGAATTGTAACTCTCTCTCTCTCTCTCTCTCTCTCTCTCTCTCTCTCTCTCTCTCTCTCTCTCTCTCTCTCTCTCTCTCTCTCTCTCTCTCTCTCTCTCTCTCTCTCTCTCTCTCTCTCTCTTGCTCTCACTCTCTTTCTCTATCTGTCTATCTAACTATCTCTCTCTCTATCTATCTATCTTTCTTTCTTTCTTTCTCTATCTGTCTATCTCTCTATCTCTATCTCTGCTCTTTTTTTCTCTTTCTCTATCTGTATCTGTATCTATCCCTCTCTCGCTCTAGTTCTCCCTCGTCATTTTTCTCTCTTTCTTTCTTCTCTCTCTCTCTCTCTCTCTCTGTCTCTCTCTCTCTCTCACTCTCTCTCTCCTCTATTTCTATCCATCTATCAACCAATCAATCATTCCATCCCTCTGTCAATCAACCCCCCCCCCACACACACACACAATAACCCCCCTTTCACTCCGCAGGCAACAAACGCGGCAACAGCGGCAAGCAGGCAAGCAGACAGGCAAGCAAGCAGACAGGCAGGCAAGCAGACAGGCAGAGAAGCAGGCAGAAGAGAGCAAGCGGATGTGGGTAAGACATGCTGCTTAAAACGTTCATTAAGACACTTCAGACATGTGCTTCAGGGACGTGATGGCAGCGCACGTAATTACCCCGTGGAAGAGCTGAGAGACGGTGCCATAAGGTCCATGATAGCCTCCCAAGAGTGTGATAAAGTGAGCCGTATGGTCACGTGGTTGTGGGAGAGGAGGGGGCCTGCAGTTTATCGCCTGATGGGGAAGGGTCGTTCGACGGAGGAACATACGTGCGCGCGCGCACACACAAACACAGACACACACACACACACACACACACACACACACGAACACACACACACACACACACACACACACACACACACACACACACACAGACACACACACACAGACACACACACACTGACACACACACACACACACACACACACACGAACACACACACACACACACACACACACAAACACATATATATATATATATATATATATATATATATATATATATATATATATATATATATATATATATATATATATATATATATATATATATATATACAAACACACACACGCACACACATGTGTGTGTGTGTGTGTGTGTGTGTGTGTGTGTGTGTGTGTGTATGTCTCTCTCTCTCTCTCTCTCTCTCTCTCTCTCTCTCTCTCTCTCTCTCTCTCTCTCTCTCTCTCTCTCTCTATATATATATATATATATATATATATATATATATATATATATATATATATATACATATATATGGATATATATATATATATATATATATATATATATATATATATATATATATATATATGGATATATGGATATATATATATATATATATATATATATATATATATATATATATATATAATGTATATATATATATATATATATATATATATATATATTTATATATGTATATATATGTATATATATATATATATATATATATATGTATATATATATATATATGTATATATATATATATATATATATATATATATATATATATATATATATAAACATATACATGACTCCCACGGTCTTATATACATTTATTTTTTTCTTTTTAAATCAAGAAAAATCCCGTAGCACTGTTGCACACGTCCCCCCAAACGCCCTCAATTCCCAATGTCAAAACTATGATGTCTTAAACAAACGCGAATCGCCCCTGTGCAAGATTCGTATCTGTGATTACTTGTGCTCACTTGCGTGTGTTATTATGCAAATGAGCGAGAGACCGGAACGATTATAATATCCGATAAGCCATGCTCTTTGATAATCATGCTGAGAACAGTAGTCAGTCATCAGCGACAAAGGACGGCTTTGAATAATAAATGAATTTATGAATATATAAACATCAGAAAAGTTAATGAGGTGAATTTGCAATCGTGCATGGACGGAAAAGGAGATGAATGAGTGATAGATGTTGAGACTATGTTTTATGCAACCCATATACATAACTATGTATTTGTTCACATGTTCGCGTCGCTGCTAATCATAATAATAACAACAGAAGTGATGTTCCCTGTAATTACGATGATGATGGGAATGATAAGCCCTCGCGATGGGAATCCTGTTGATAATTTGAGTAAACATGAGCGAGCTACCGCAGTCACCCCAATAATGCTGAATGTGATGTCGATTATGATAATGGTGATCTTTATCTACCCATTAGTCATGGCTACTTACGTGTCCCTACTTGCCAGGGAGAGTTGCAAGGGCCATGTCAGATTAACAACAGGTTGTAGTTTTACTTGGAAGATACAGTTGATCGTCCGGTTGTAGATAACTTACTTTTTTCAGGTAGGACATGCAAAATACTACGAATTAAACAATGCGGAAGGAAAATGCAGTATTCTTGAAAGGTACCTGTATCACCAAAAAGATGTTTATATGAATTTTGAAATAAACAAACAAGAAGGCTTCTAAAATCAGGAAAATGAATTGGTTCTGTTTTGAGCATTAACAATACCATTCATAATGCAGTGACGATTATAATAATGGTGAAAATCATACAATCAGCAATGAAGATTAACAAAGTCAAACACAGAGAATAAAGACCATCAGAATCACGATGATAACAATAAGGATCATATGAATTATCTCAACTATTATAGTGTTATCCAGAGAGGGATTCACACAAGAATAAAGAGCGATGGATATCATGATAAACATGATAATGATTATGGCAATGATAATGATTATGGTACTGATAATGATAATTTATAATTATGACAATAATAATGATAAAGATTATAACAATAATATTGATGATAATAATTATGTAAAAATTAGCAACGATAATGTTGATAATAGATGTGAAATATGACTATCATGGTCATTATCATTATCTTTGTTATGATTTTCATTATCATAATGATGATGATAATTATGATGATGATAATTATGATAATGATAACAATAATGATAATACTAATGATGATATTGGTAACAGTAGTAATGATAATTGTAATGATAATAATGATAAAAATTATAATAATGATAATGGTAATAATATCGAGAACAATAACAGCAATAGTAATGTTATTAATGATAATGATAATAACAATGATAATAATGATAATGATAATAGTAAAAATAACAAGAATTTCAATCCTCATTTTTGAACATCGCAGCCAACAAAGGAGCACCATACCATAAAAGGCATAAAGATAAAAGATGGAATGACTCCCATGATAAATCAATATTAACTTTATTCCCTTTCCTTTATGTCCAAGCCCACTTTCCCGCCCCTTCTTCTCTTCCTCCTGTCCTCCTCCCATAAAATGATAACCGTATGTTACTGTCCCTCGTTTGTTTCTCTCTTTTTTTCTCTCTTTCTATCTGTTCTCTCTCTCTCTCTCTCTCTCTTGCTCTCTCTCTCTCTCTCTTCTCTCTCTCTCTCTCTCTCTCTCTCTCTCTCTCTCTCTCTCTCTCTCTCTCAGAGAATCACTAATCTCGTGTTTCTGTTTCGTCTTCTTTTTTCTTTCCCCTCTCTGTCTTTTCTCGTGCGTGTGCGTATGTGTGTGCGTGTGCGTGTGCGATTGTTTATATGTGTAAGTGAAGCGTGTATAGTTATACACATTCTCTTTGTCTATCTTCGCCTCTCCTCCATTCTTATCCCTCCCGCCCATTTCCCCGCCCCTTTCTCCCCGTTCCTTGTCCTCTCCCGTCTCCCTTTCCCTGTGCCTCTTCCTCCCTCTCCCCTAAAAAGTGACATGGGGTGTCCAAGTGGCGGAGCCGCGGGGACGTGTCCCTCCGTAACGACACTCTAAATCTTGATAAACGTCGGCGTGGCAGAAGGAGTGGCTGCCCTGGCTATTATACGAGATTATATTGCGCGTGTTAACAGCCGTCTGGAAGCCTAACTTTCATATATTACTTACAGCAGGGGTAACTTGCATAAATTTCATACAGTGGGGGAGCACTATTCATATATATTACATGTACCGCCAGTAATATGTACATATTGCATACTGCGAGACTCTTGGTACCTTGAGTGAGCTTCATAAAGTGTTTGGTGATATGTGTTTGTTTTATATAAATCTTCTTGTTTACGAGAGTCAGCTGTTGGGGGGATTGTAATTGAGATCATGGCATTTCATGTGAAAATGAGATTAGTCCATTTTCCTTCCGATGGATCTGGTGGAGTTACAGCCGGAGCTCTTATCGTGTGCCATCAAGTATCACAGTCGCACGGTAACTGAAACGCAAATCTCCCTGTCTTTTTTTTCTTCGCCAGAGAAATGTAGTGCTCTTATCTGATCTCAGTGTTTCATTTCCCCCTGCATTAGGATTTAGAGCGATTTCCATAATCGTTTTAACCTTTCAAGAAAAGTTATTTATATCCGTGCGTATACAGTTGCTAATAACGAATACAAGAAGAGATATGCATTCGAAAATAAATGCAAGGGGCTTTTCCGCTTTAGGAACCCGACGCGTCAAAGGCCATAAAAGCAGATCATGTAACAAGATAACAGAAATAAGCAAACATATACATTCTAAAATCCCCAGAAAAAAAAGGAAGACGAAGAAGAAGAAGAAAGGCGTTTGTAAACAAGCATCTCAAGCGCAGATCCGCAATGAAGATGGCGAAAATACAACATGGCCTGTATCATTTAATATTCTCCCGAGACAAGTTCCTTCTCCCGGTTCTTCAGCGGCTTCGACTCCTTCGCTAGGACTTGCTTGATGATGGGACTACAGCCATCCCGACGTCCACATCCCACCTCTTGAATGTTAAATACGTTACTTGATTAACACTAGAGGTTTTATGATGATTGGCGGAAAAGTACATGCATATTCATTTGATGGGGCGAATAAAAAATGCCTCTTTGTGTATGAAAGAACGGCGGATTCAGAATTAGCCAGGGTTTGAAGAGACGCAGAAGTAGAAAGGGAGAGATCTTCTAACAGAGAATAATTGAGGTCAGTGATTAAACAGTAGACAGATGCTGGTTCCGCGTAGCCCCTTGGGTGTGGCGTGTACCACCACACCAACAAGCCCTCCCTTGCTCCGCCACACTCGTATTTTTCGGCGGCTGTGACGAAACACACATTTATTCTGCGGTTAACAAGCTGGCTGGGAGGTCTGCAGCTCCTCCGCATCGCCCATCGACATCAACTGCCAAGGAAACACCGATTTTATGTTCCTCAGCTGGCAGCCTTGGCTTGTGTTGTGCATGTTTTATTAATGTTTCTGAAGCCTCGTAAGGATGGTTGAACGATAGACTTCTCAGTTGAATGTATCAGTAAATTATGCAAGATGAATGAGAAATCCAGTGTGTTTACTTTCGAGCTTAGCAGTGCGCATCACCTTGGCAATGGTGTGGGTATTCAAAACGTAGGCAATCTGCATGAGATAATAAATTCACATGCGATCTCAGCCGATGCCGAAGCTCATTTTCACAGCTAGAAAGATTTAGAGGATAGTTTAGCTGTTGGTTTTCTCACTCCTGAAGTAGAGGCACAGTCATCAAGGACCTCTCAGGACCCGATAATAAGCCGGGGATCCGATAAGGGTTCGTTGTTCCCTAACACACCGAGGTCCCTTTCCTACCCTTCCTGTATTTTCCCGATCAGGTTTTGCTCTGCATGTTAAGCCTCATGGGGAAGATACAATCGATGTGTAATAGCCGCGTTGGGATTCCTGCACGTGTTCATTACCCCCAGTAACTTCCAAACTAAATGTGACACGAGCACCATGTTGAAAACCTTCGCGGAGGGTTTATCTCCGTCACCGGCAGGAGATGTATACGAGACGAGAGAGAACCCCGTCGGCCCGAAAAGTACCCACGCTCTTCGATTCATCATGGCCATCACGGAATCCTTTATCAGCGTGTCGTCCGTCTTGTTTTAGGTTATCAGATCCCCTAAACCAGACGCGGCGGGGTGGGCCCACCTCTCATACACCGACGTCGATGACAGCTTGTGATAATGGCGGTGGCCTCGCAGATGAAGGGAGGAAGGAGGAGGAGGAATTAATTTTCTTCCTTCGCTGCTTATCGCCCTTCGGCTTGTTACGATTTTTTTTCTCTCTCTCTCTCTCTTTCTCTTTTATTCCCGCTCTGCTTCCTTCTGTTCCTGTCTCCTTCTTTCTCTTACTATCTATTCGTCTCTCTCTCTCGAACACACATATACATAGGGATAAATGAAGAAACACACATCACGAGCACACGCACACACCCAAAACGTATAAAGAAACGAACACACACACACACACATACACACACACGCACACACATGCAATTTATATATTTACCGTTTGCTGAAAATATGTTGGGCAAGATATGTAGGTGAGAAGTTATTTGTCAGTCCCTGAAATTATATATTCTATTTTCGTTCGTATTTCAGACTTTACCAGATGGGTATAAAGATCTGAAATTATATACCGACAAAATTGTATCGATCCATTTACGGCTCTCTGCAATGCTAATATGCAAATGAAGTGCACCCCAAGCACGACCTAACTACAAGTACTCTGCGCATTCTATCATGTCCATTTTAGAACGCATAATATGATATTACGCACACTATGTTAAGTACGGCAACCTCATGCTGTCACATTGATCTCCAACTGATCATGAACAGGATATTCACAAAGCGTGGCTCGCTTGCTCGCAACTTGTTCAGAGAGTAAACGCACAATTTCACAACAGGCTGCGTCGAACCAAGAACTTTTAAAAGAAAGTCTATTAGCGGATTCCACTGTATGCCCCTCCTTTCAGAGGACGTCTTAGACCCACTTCGAGACGTGAGGGAAGACGTATGATGGCGCTGCGGGCGTATCTCGGGAGATCGCTCGACGTAGGCAGTGCTTCCCTCTGCACTTTTTGCAATGATCCCTTCTTGGTGTTATGGTTGTTTGTTGTTGTTAGTATGTTTTTTATCACAATGAGGATTATCATTATCATTATTTTCATTGTTATTACTATCATTATCACTATTACAATAATAATTTTCATTACTATAATCATCATTACTTTTACTATTATCATTGTCATCATAATCATTATTATCATCATTATTGTTATCATTATTATTACTATTAGCAATGGTAGTAGTAGTGATATCATCATTGTCCTTATTATTATTATCATCAATATGAGTATTATAATGATTATTATCATTATTATTCTCATTATCATTATTATTTTCATTATTATCATTATTACTGGCATCAATACCATTATCAGTATTATTATTATCATGATATTTATTACTATTATTATTGTTATTATCATTTTTATTACTGTTTTTATATTTACTATTATCATTAGCATTATTATCATTACTATTATCATTATCATCATTATTATTATCATTATTATTGTTAATATCATTACTTTCATTATTATTGTTATCATAGTTATCATTATCATAATAATCAATGACATTACTATTGTTCTTGTTACCATTATCATAACTCTCATTTTTGTAACAGTATCACAGTTGCCTTTTATCACCCTCACTATCATTATCATTGCCACTATCCTTATTACTATTGATTTTATCATTGTTGTTATCATAATCATCATTATTACTACTATCATTATCATCGTCATTCTTATTATCATTTTCATTATCATCATAATTCTTTTCATTATCATTATTACAGGTGTTATCATTATCATTATTGGTATTGTTATTATCCTTATTATTATCAATATCATTATTTAAATGATTGTTATTACTATTATTATCGTTGTCGTCATTATCATCATTATTCCTGTGTTATCAATATGATTATTATCCTTATCATTGTCATCACCACTGTTATTATGATTATTATTGATTTCCTTGCTGCTGTTGTCTTTTTTGTTATTCATATTTTCATTATCATGATCATTAATTATCATTATCTTTATCAACATTATTATCATTGTTGTGTTATTATCCTTTTTAATATAAGTATCATCATTACTACTATCATTGTTATCATTACAAATACTTAGTTATCTTTATCATTATAATTTTCATCAATATCATTATCGTTATCGTTATCATTACATAATCATAATCATCGTCATCATAATTATCATCATCATAATTGTTATCATAGTTATTGTTCTTGGTAGTATTAGTCGTATAATCATTATAAGCAGCATCTTCAGTATCATTAATAGCAGTAGTAGTAGTAGTTGTTGTAGTACTATTAGTATTAATACTACTATATCTGCTACTAGTAATATTGATATTGGTAACCAAACTAGCAATATCAATGTTGCAAATATCACTAGCGTTCCTGCCATTATCATCACTACTATTCATACAAGTACTATCTACTATCATACTACTATTATATCATATTATTATATATTATTATATCAACTACTATCATAACTAGCATCGCCGCTGCAACCATACCCTTAATATCAGTACAGACTAACATTCCCATACCACGATCAGAAATACTAACAGACTGACTAACGGCTTGTTATCTAATCTTGATATTAATCTTTTCTTAACTCAGTGCTGATGATTTTTTTTTTTTTTTTTTTTTAACAGTGATGATGGGATAGTCACGGACCATTCAGCATGTCAAAGAAGCCATCGGGAAGACGTTTTATCTTCTGCTTCTACTTCGAGGAGTTTCGAAGTTGGGAAAGAGGGAAGGAGGTCGTTTAGGGTCGTTTACGTTGTGGGAGGAGTCTAGAAGGTTCTAAGGGTTAAGGGTGTTTGAAGAAGTGGGTAAAGGATAGGTTGAAGAGTGGGTGGATAGGTGAAAGACGGGTGAGTGTGTTCCTTCTGAATCCACCGGAGTGATGGATAGAGTCAGCTTATCATTCAGCATATCTAGGAAGCCATTGCGTGGGTTAATTTTATTCAAGGAGGCGTGTTATCATTAGCGTTTCTTCTTGAAGGATTTTTTTTTTTAGGGGGGGGGTTGGAAAGAGGGGGGGGGGTCGTTTTGGGTCGTTTGCGTTGTGGGAGGAGTTTGGAAGGTTAAGGTAGGGTTAAGAGTGTGTGATTTAGATTATGGCCGGAAAGATGGATGGATGGATACCTTAAAGGGTGGAAGGATGGATGGATGGATGGATGGATGGATGGATGGATGGATGGATGGATGGATGGATGGTTTTGGTTGGTAGAAGGGAGAGCGTATGGATAGTTTCACTGAGAAAATAAGTAGAGTTTGGTACGTATTTAATCATTTTAATCAACTCAAGTGCTCAATATTTCTGATTGAAAAGGATAAAATCTACACGAAATAATATTAGTGATTGCAACTTCTTAATCAGTTGCCTAAGATTCGTCCATTAATAATAATTGATAACAAAAGAAATACCTTTACTCATCAACATCAGATAGTGAGAAAGAGAAAGAGAGAAATAGAGAGAGAAAAAAGAAAGAAAAGGCGAGAGAGAGTGAGTAAGTTAGTTTAAGTGTCTAAGATGCAGGTTTCAAGTGACTAGAATTTAGCTCTTAGATCAGCAGGATTAGTTGCAACAGTGGCTAGGAATTCCTATCTGGAGCAAGGGGGATTCATATTGCAAATAAAATTTAGGTACTAAGAGCTAGGATTTGGATGTTGAATGGTTGCAATTGGTGCTCATGTTTAATATTTAAAATCCGTTGTTCTATCCAAGATTTTAATTTCTAGATGATCTATAGTTAAGAGTCTTTTGCATTACTATCCTAGAAATACTTAGGTGTTTTCACAATAATCATCAATCTCTTAATATTCTTGATTAACATATTCTACCAAAAGGCCCTGTTTTTTGTGCTACTTTTTGCTACTTTGACTGGGTACTAGTCTGTGAATGGCTAAAGATATATACCATTTTGGTAAAGAATATTATGAGTTATTCTTTCATATAGACTTGTAGTTCATATATTATTTAAGGTGTCAGTGATACGATTTTTTTTGCCGTCGTTGGTATTGGTGTTATTATAATTATTGTTATAATTATTATTATAAATGTCATCATTATTATCGTTATTATCCTTATCATCAGTAGCTTTATTAGTAGTAGTATAATGATAATGATATTAATTATTCATATCATCATAATTGTTATCATTATTGGCATTGTCATTATCATTATCAGAATTGATATTAATGCAATTATCATTATTATCATTACTATTATTATTATCATTATTGTTATTGCTAATACTATCATTGTTATCGTTACCATTATCATTATTAGCATTATC
>BOPN01001452.1:152500-155000 GCA_017312705.2 Penaeus japonicus
GTCCTCCTCCGCCGGTGTATAATTGCCCCGTTCGCACACTGACCCAAAGGTAATGGAGTGTGCGAGACGTAAAGACACGCTCACGACATTAGCGCTTTGGGTGGGCTTGTCTTCGCGGCTAATGGACGGTTAGGCTCCGAATCCCCGGCTTCGGAGCTGACGTCGCTTAGCGCGCTGGTGTCTGCTTCATATTCTTATATTCTTCCTTGATGATACACTAGAGAATTATTGTGTCCATTCTTTTTAATGGAGAGGCGCAGCGAACAATGTTTACTAATGAGGTTTGGCGTTTGTTTTGAAAGAACTAATGTGGCAGAAGCGTTTGTTGAGTTAGCGTGTAAGGACCGTAACCAAAGCCGTAATGGCGACTAATATGACAGGCCACTGTCTAACGTTATAGGTTTTACCACTCTTGTATCCGCCTGTAGTCGGGTTTTGGAGCTCTCCCCTCTGCTCCCCACTCCCCAACCCCCTACCCCCCAGCCCTCTTCGCTCCCGTCAGAAGGCGTCCCGAATAATCCAATCTCCCAGGTAATGCTGTCCTACAAAAATATCCGAAGCGAATATGCAAGCAGAGCACGAACGCCGTTTGGAAGACTTGTCTCGATCCCCGGCTCCGATATGCTTGTTGCGAGAACTTTAATGTTGATACACTGACGAGCTATCTGATCCCCTCGGTTCATTCGTTCACCGCCTGAAGTTTGGGGACGGCAGCGAACTTCATTCTCTAATCCATCCCTTTGCCACCAAAAAGCTGCTTCTAATCCGGTCTGCCAGTTCCTCTAACTCGGATCCCGCCTTCTTCTTTTTCTTTTTTTTTTTGAACACCTGCGTGCTGTTCACCTTTCATCTCGACCTTAATTCATCACTGGCAGCCACCCGCAGCATAATGCTTACCGCGCGCTTAATGCTATACGAAGTATGACGCAGCGCTCTGGCCGGATAACGCATTCACTTTTCAAATAAAAATATTGATCACCGATCTTATCACGGCCGGCTTAATAGGTGGGCGACCTGATAAGCCGCACTCGGAGCACCCACCTCAAAGACATACGACGATCAAGTGAGACAAATGCATTTGATAAAGAGGGGTGTGCGTCTGGCTTGAACCCCGCTTGTGTAACCCCCGGGAGCGAAGGTGTGAGACGAAGGCGGGTCCATGGCAGCGAGAAAGGGGGGCGGGGGGCGGGGGGGGAGGAGGTCGAAGGGGGGGAGAGGGGGAAGGGGGAAGACCTCCTTTGACAGACTTAATTAAACTGAGGATTACGAACGATAACAGATAAGAGGTTGATGAAGAGTGTCCGAGATTACGACTGTGATTGCCGAGATGGTTTTGTTCCGGTCCTTGGCGGGGTGCTCGCCCGGGCGTGCAATGTATGCAAGAGGGATTGCACCGAGATCTAAATATGTGTTCAGCCTGATGCCCTGTGTGTCATTGTGACTTTGGACGCGAAATAAGAAGTGAATACGATGGCGGGGATTTGTATCTTGATGTAATATTTGCGTGTGACTTTATTGCGGATAAGTATCCTTATGTTAATCACGCATCGGTGAGTGAAGGATATAATGTACAGTACAGTACTGCCTCAAATAATGGTCTAATACATCTAATTTGATATTAGGTAATTTATATTCTGGTTTATTATATAGTAATTGTTGTATATTGATTTTGTATATATGTTATAAATATTACTATCATCATGTACTCATATGCTTATATTCATATGCAAATTAGCTTCGTTTTGATATAGACGCAGGTACTTGCATCCCCTCAAAGTAAATATTTTATTTACCTGTTCATCTAACCTGTTTCCACTTGCTTGCTTTACTCATTCGATATGCATAATTTGAATTCGTTCTACAGTTTCCATGAATTCCAGACCTTTTTTGTATTATAACATTTTCCTCATGACCAAATATTCATTTGAAACATAAAAAATAAACAAGTGTAAGGTTGTAAAAAGATGTATACCTCCTTTTCGAGAAACCAGCTTGTGAAAATATATACAGCCTTTAATGTTTATTAGCATTAGCAATGATACTGTGTTATCATGTTTATGTTATTCTAATGACCCCATGGAAAAGATTTTGTGTTATTATTCCCTACCTATTTATAACCAGATACCATATTAGGTTAAGAGGAAAATTGATGTTTTTTAATCAACTCAGTTCAACGGTTCAGGTCAATAGAACTCTTGGAAACCACAACAGAATGGTAAATATATTAAGACAGATTTTACCATTCACTTAGCAATTCCAGACTTGGCAGCTGGGTTAGTGTCGCCTGCAGATATAAGTGTTTTCGGCGAGTATGTTTGGTGATATGAGTTGACAAGATTTTCATAAAGATTGACAACTTTACATAAATTAGATGCATATCTTATTGAAACTTTCAGGCAACAATGCCGTTTGATATGTGAAGAATGGTCTTACACATGTGTATACGTGTAAGTATGTGTGTGTGTGTGTGTGTGTTTATATGTATGTGTATATATGTGTG
>BOPN01001452.1:167500-170000 GCA_017312705.2 Penaeus japonicus
TCTGTGGCGTTTCCTTAGAACGGTACTTTAATTACGTATCTTTAGAGATGTAATCGGTGTTCTAAGGATTCCTCTTTATCCTCATTCTTTTAATCCGTTTTTTTCTTTCTTTTTTAGGGGGGGGGGGGATTTCTGTTAATATATTTAGAATTAGGGAAACATTCAAGATTGCCATTATGGGACACCCTTGGAAACGAAGTTTTTTTTTCCAATAAGGGATAAGATAATTGTAACTTGATGAAATACGTGAAATAGAATATCTTTGACGCTATCAGCTTAAACTATTTTTGTTAAACTAAATTTGATATTTAAAACAATATGTTTTAAAATAGTTTTCTTGATTTGCTTAATGATTACCATTGTTATTGTGTTCAATGTATTTTATTATGTATTTTTGAAAATGATTTTTTTTTTCATATTGCCATTTTGTTTTTCTTTCTTTCTTTCTTCGGGAAACTTTTTATTCATTTTTTTCCTTTCTCGTCTCACGTTTCCTCTTTTTGACATAGTTTCTTCTTTTCTTTCCGATAACTTTGTCTTTTCTTGTGCCTCCGTCATAGCCGATTTTTCTTACTTCTCGCCCTCCTCCTCCTATTCCCCTTCCTCTCCTCTTCTTCTTCCCTTCCACTCCTCCTCCTCTTCTTACCCTTCTCCTCCTGCTCCTCTTCCTTCCCCCTCCTCATTTTAATCCCCTTCGCCTCCTCCTCTTCTTTCCCTCCTCCTCCGCCTCCTCCTCCTCCCCTCCTCCTCCTCCCCCCTCCCCTCCTCCTCCTTCTCCCCTTCTCCTACTCTTCTCCTCCTCCCACTCTACGTCCTTCTCCTCCTCCTCCCCCCTCCCCTCCTCCTACTGCCCTTCCCCCCTCCTCCTCCTCCTCCCTTTCTCCCCTCTTTTTTCTTCCTCCCTGCCACTTAATCTGCCCTCCAACCCTTCCCTCCCAGTGACCCCAAACGCCGTGAACATTTCTCTTGCACAAACTGCCATCAGTGCTTGCCTTATTGAACACGTGACATTCCCGACACCAGGTTACTCAGTCGCGGTGCCTTTATCCTTTCACCTAAATCTAACTGCAGTCTTGAATGCAATAGCGGAATCCTCCCGTTGCAGAGGTTAACTTGCGACCTGTCACCGCGTGCACATAGCCTCCTAGTCTGACACGTATCGGTGGAACTGCTTTCTAAACCGCAAGCATATGGTCGTCCGTGCAATGTTGACTAATGTGTAGGTAAGACCCGTATGTACTATAAAGAGAAACGCACTTGGAAGAACACATATACATCTACGCATAGAAAGACACAAATATATGTCGGAAGAAATATAAATACCCCTCTCAAAAAAAAAAAAAAAAAAAAAAAAAAAAAAAAAAAAAAAAAAAAAGTTGGGAGGGGGGAATGCAAAAAGATAGTTAAGGCAGAGATAGGGGGAAAATTATTTAAACAATGGAACGAGGAATAAGCAATGTTTTAAGGGAAAGTATGATTCGAAAGAGGTAATGAGAATCTAAAAGTAAAGCAAGAAAAAGCAACTGAGCATTCATTTCACTCACTGATGAAATGAGAAAAAAAGAAAAAAAAAGAGATACAAAAAGAGAAGTAAGAATGAAAGAAGAAAGAAATGATAATAGCGGCTAAAGAAAATGAAAATACGATTATCACATTTTAGGAAAAAATAGCCAATTAGGAAAGTCAAAATAAGCAAGAAAAGAAAGAGATGAACAATTTGAAAGAAAAAGGCAAAAAATAGGAAAATTCGAACTTCACAATTAAAATACAAAAACAATAAGAACTAATTACGAAAGTCAGAACAAGGAGAGAAAAATAATTTAACACACACAGACAAACATACAAACAAACACAGGACTCCCCAAATCGAGAAAAAGCACGGGCGTCCACTCCCAATCCCGAGGACTTCCGAGCATTAGGGCGGGAATATGTCCTCCGTATCCACAGAGACAGGTCGAGTCTGGCACCACAAGTCGACCCCCTTCGTCAGCCAAGACAAAGTATCTGGCAGTATCGACACCCGCCGCCGGGGACCGTGTTGGGTTGAGGTGTCCTAGAGAGACATATATATATACATACATACATATATATATATACACACACACACACACACACATATATATATATATATATATATATATATACATATATATATATATATATATATATATATATATATATATGTATATATATATATATATATATATATATATATGTATATATATATGTATATATACATATATATATATATATATATATATATATATATATATATATATATATATATAGAGAGAGAGAGAGAGAGAGAGAGAGAGAGAGAGAAAGAGAGGGAGAAGAGAGAGAAGGGGGAAGGAAAGGTTAGGTAATATATATGTATATGCGTATATGCGTTTCTGCGTTTGTTTGTATTTTGTGTGTTTGTGTCTTACTGACTGACTGACTGACTGACTGTTTGACTGTCTGTCTGTCTGTTTGTCTTTCTGTCTATGCTTGTGTCTGT
>BOPN01001452.1:177500-182500 GCA_017312705.2 Penaeus japonicus
TTATTAGTGTCCACCTAAATTCAGGTTGAATAATAAATAAGAAGCAAATTAAATCCACAAACAATAGTATTTTTTTTAAACTAATACCAGTACCACAATCAATTCTTTATTCTTTCATCAGTGATCGTTGCGTATTGCGCCCATGCAACGAAACTAAACAATGGAAGATGGAATTCTTTAAAAAGTATGAAACATTTAACATTGCAAATGAAAAAAAAATCTAAATATGTCATATTACTAGGTATGCTGTATATTTTCTGGTGATTTTTTTTTTATTACATTCTTTACACGTATTCCTTTCTATTTAGATTTCTAAATATTCTTTTTTTTTCTTTTTTTTTGCAATTACTAGCTCTCGCTTCAAGCAGATATGACATAATTATTTCATTTACATTTTCTACAAGGAAGATGAGAATACAGGTAAAGATATGCACTACACCGGCGAATAGAACTATATATGAAATTATTTGCTTCCTATGAGAGCTCGAGCAACACTGGAAAAAAATAAAAATAAAATTAGAATAAGAAAAAAAGGCGTTCTTCATAGCTTTGATGTTCTCTAAAGAAATACTTAGTGCTTTAGATAAGGCTAAAATCAACACCATTGACTTATCTGTCTTGGATAACGAGATGTTAACGGAAACTTTTTTTTCTTTTGTAGGAGAAACTGTGGATAGTAAATAAACAAATGAATGAGAGATTAAATGAACTGATAATAATGATTAAGTAGAATGAGAAAATAGTGATTAGATATTGACAAAAGTATAGATGATAAGGATCATGATAATGATTGTAATAATGATACTGATAATAATGATAATAATGATGATAGCATTAGTGATGATGAGCATTAGGATAAAGTATACTGATTAAAATGAGTGTTAATTATGATAGTCATTATCATTACTATCAGTATGACAATTCTCTATCATTATTAGCATTATTATTATCATCATTCTCGGCGTTACAGTTGATATAATTAGCGGAAGCATTAATATTATCGTCACCATTATGAGATGGACGATAATTATCATAATAACTATAACAACTCACAATGCATCTAGTATGAATGAAGCACATGTCTATCAAATTAACGAATTTGAAAAAAAAAAAAAAAAAAAATCGACGTCAAAAAAAGATTTATCTCAACTTTTCATTTTTTTTCGTGTAAATCAAATGTTAACTTGTTCATTGCATAGGAAACTTTTTTCGAAAGGAGAATTTAAGAGAGTTTAACCCCGTGGGGAAAAAATAACTTTTAGACTTTCATTTCCGTTGCTTAATAAAAATGAAAAATACTGATTGCTGTTTGTCTGTTTATTAGTAAAACTATAAACGTAAGTTTTGTTTTCTTTGTTGTTATTGTTATTATATCATTATCATTGTTACTCTCATTATCATTATCATTTTTATTAGTAGTAGTATTATTGTTGTTATTATTACTATTATCATTATCATCATCATAATCATCATTATTACTATCATTACTCTCATAATCATCATTATTATTGAAATTACTATCATTATTGATACTATCATTATCATCGTCACCGCTGTTGCCATTTCAATATAACTATCATTATCTTCACCATCATCATCATGATTATCATCAATGCTATTGTTGCTATCATCATCACATCATCAACATTAACACTTAAGTCCTTATCAATTTCACAATTACTATTACTAAAAATATCATCATCACCGTTACTGATTCAACTAATACCATCAGTATAAAGCTATTGAATACAACCAAAACACAATTGAACATTCAACCACAATATAACAACATTCAAACACCATCAAACACCGTTATATTCCATTTATTTTAACATATTTAGCCTTTCGCATACTAGGCAATTTTCAATTGAATAACACCTAACATCATAAGATTCCATTTAGACGCTAATGACCAGTATTAATAACCATGACGATGATTAAACAACATCAATAAACACGATAACAATTAAACTCTATTTATACACTACTGACCAATAGCAAACCCTATTTATACACCACCTTTATAAGCTATAATGAATAAGCTATTAAACACGGCGGTTCTAACTCTCTATTACACCACAAAAAGCAAAGAAAAGTTCAAACTAAATATTTGCATAAACTTTACACTGTCGTAAGTATTCAGGGATTTTTTCTTTTCTTATTCTGGTTCTTCTTTTCTATTTTTTTTTTTTTTACTTCAATTCTCTTTTCTTTCTTTTGTTGTAACATTGTTAAAGAAAATATCTAAGTTAGTGAATTCTAGATAATGAAGGGCCTCTCATGTAGAGCTTTTGTTGCTATGTAAAGTATTCGCAAAACATGAAATTAAATGATAGGAAGCAAAAGAGAATAAGGTGATATGAGAATAAGGTAATAAGTGAATGAGATTATAAGAGAATAAGATAATAAGATAAGATAATTTCAGATGTGATGGAGATTATGAGGAAGATCTGACGAGCTTTCGGGATGTGTAGTTGTAGTACATAACCATAGGATGTGTCAATAAATTTTGTTTATAATCCAATCTTCTGATATGACATTGTTATCATCACTGTCATCATTATTGTTATCATAATTGATGTTTTTATCATTGTCATCATCATTATCGTTTTTATTACTACTAGTATTATCATTGTTATTATTTGTTGTTATTCTTGTCATTTTTATTATCACTATTATCATTACTATTATCATTACTGTTATCATTATTCTTATTATTATTAATGTTGCTGTTGTGATCATCCTTATCATTATTATTATTATTATCATCTTTATCATTATTGATGTTACCATTATTATTATTATCATTTTTATCATCTTTATCATTATTGATGTTACCATTATTATTATCATCATTGCTCTCCTGCTCATTATTACTATCATTATCATCATTTTAACTTACTGTCATCGTTATTGTTTTGTTATCCTTAATATCATTATTACCATCATTAGTAAAATCATAGTTATTCTTATCATTATCACTATTATCATTATCATAATCTTCGTCTGGTATGACAATAATATCACTGTTATTGTTGTCATCATCATCATCATTAGTATCGTTGCTATTATTGTCATTCTTATCATCATCAATTTTGTCGTTTCTTTATTAACGTAATCATCATTGATATCGTTGGTATCATATATCATTACCATAATTATTGTTATTATAATTATCATCAATATCATATTAACATAATTTTTTTGTTGTCATTATTACTGCTGTGTAGCGATTATCGTCATAGACTGTGTCATTATAATCATGTTTGTTGTAATTCATATCATTATGATGAGGATAATCAACGTAACGATGGCTTAAAAATACCACTGATGCAATACTATCGTAGACATAAGTCATATATCAATCATGCACTGTTAACTAATGATAAGTAATTAATTTTAAGTAATGTTAAGTAATACTGCGTCATTTATCATATATCAATCATGCACTGTTAAGAAATGATACGATGATGATTAAGGAATAATACATTCTGATCACAAATGATTATCGCATTTAAGCATATCATTAATATCTTCAGTCTTATGCAATTTTTACTTGCGGTTTATTCCATGTTTCGCGAAATACAAATGCTAAAAAAAAGAAAAAGAAAGAAAAAAAAAAAAAAAAAAAAAAAAAAAAAAAAAAAAAAAAATGCGAGAGAAAATAAGTTCGGATAATGTATATTTATGTGGTCCACACGACTATGAAATATCAGTATTGACTAACATCACACTGTACGTACGAGACACTCTCCATGTGGGCAACAATCAAACCATTATACCCCAGGAATTGAGACGGATGGCATAATTATAGATGATTTATCGCCGAACCTTCAGATGTGCTGATCGTAAATTGACTACGAAAACTATAAATCAGAGGAGTTCGAATCAAATTTTCAAAGCGTGGTTCGTTCGGCCTCGCGACGTTCGAAACTCTCTGCTTGACTTCTGACCACTTCGATCGTTTGGCGTTATTTATTTATCTATCGTTATTTTTATTGTGGCCCGCTTTATGTATTTATTTCCTTTGACTCGCCTGACAAATCTGAAACCGATATGCGTGTGTTTTCTTATTCATGGAGATTCATTTGTCTTTGGTGTTTACGAGGTCTAGCAGGTTGATATTTTATTCCGGAAATGTTGCGGAAGATTTCGATTTAAATGTCATGTTGTAGGGAAACCGCAGATGGGAGGGAGAGAGGGAGAGAGAGAGAGAGAGAGAGAGAGAGAGAGAGAGAGAGAGAGAGAGAGAGAGAGAGAGAGAGAGAGAGAGAGAGAGAGAGAGAGAGAGAGAGAGAGCCAAAGGGAGAGAAAGAGAAAGAAGCAAAGAGAGAGGAGGGTGGAGTGAGTCTGGACTGAGCGTCAAGGAACAGACAGACAGATCCAGAAAGGGAATCACTATCAAATCGAACATCTGCCTATCACCACATCAAAACCAAAGCGCCGTCACGTCACGGCCGTCAATCCAATCAACGATCAAAAATGATCTACGCATTTCTTAACTGCCATTCCATTATCGCCCAACAAGGGACTCCCGGCAGCAACAGATGGCGCTGGTGACTCTCTGACATATGCGGCGACCTTAATGAGATAACAGCGAGCTCGAAACACTCTATGATAACCCCGAATGATTTCGGTGACCTTGCTCTGCCCAGGATGACCTTGCCGAGAGACAATGGCAAAGTCCTCCTGGAAAATTACAAAAACGCCGTTCATATATATGTATATATACTCAAGATTCATGGCTCGAGCACCATGCACACTGCCGTGACAAAGAGACGTTCAGCATAAGGCAGGCAGAGTGAGAATGGGTATTATGAAAAGAAGAATGAGATTACTGAAGAATGATAAATAGTCGGAATGTGACTCAGCGAATGGCTATATTCAGAATCCTCAAGGTAACGACAGCATTAAGGGTGATAACTATACAGAGCTGAATCATGAATGCTGACCCAATGATTAGGTGTGTTTTGGGATCACCTGTTTAATCCAAAGCGAGG
>BOPN01001452.1:190000-195000 GCA_017312705.2 Penaeus japonicus
CCTTTCAACGCCCCCATAACCATTCTCCTCGGCTGTCCTCGCCGTCTCCCGACCACGGCCAAGAGAGAGAGAGAGAAAGAGAGAGAGAGAGAGAGAGAGAGAGAGAGAGAGAGAGAGAGAGAGAGAGAAATATCACGTCGGCCCATCGCTCATGCTTCCAGTATCTTCCAGTAATTACGGAATATCAATGTACGAGCCTGGATCACTATCCTGGGAAAATTATTGTGGAAGAAGTTCAGAGCTGACCTTTCATGGGCGAGGAAACAATTTGTGAGGTCGTTGGTGTCCTCCTTTGACCAGAATTACGAGTTCCCTAACGGTCAACTGCATTATCAAAGAGAATTTATCGTCGGCCATTGTCGTAAATAAGGCGCTTTACTGTCTCCGCACGCTGCACCATCCGGTTATGAAGTCACACAAGATAAGCTGCTGATATGAGGTGATATGAGGTCACGTGTAATGGGATTTTATCAACGGGTATGACCCAGGGTTGGTAAAGGCTGTATGCACGATATACGACACAGTGATTCGACGTTAGATTAAAATCCTATATCGTTCTAAACTTTGTGAAACCCGGGCTCATTTTGGGGAAGATTTGTTGTTATGTTTTGGCGCAGAGTCTGGAACCGTGAAATTGAAGTAAAGTTGTCTCTTTGGGTGATTTAATGCCACTAATGATACAGAAAACGGGCTCATTTCGCGACTCCGGATTAGAAACTGCTGCGACGCGGGGTTGGATTCTACTCGCCGTTTATAGTGGAGATTACGGTGTTTATGAGGCTCCGTAGTGCAATTTGTCTACGCACGGATGGCCACGGAGTCGAAGCAGGTTCTGGAAAGCGGAGTAACCACGGCGTGAGGGAGTTTGAATTACGCTTTCCTTAATGCCGGCAAATTTTACCTGGCGTACCTTATCGTCCTGCTTGCATTTCCGTTCATTTACTTCCCTGGAAAAGAGTTCTTCGATGACGAATGCGAGGGAAAAGTGACAGGGAACAGATAACTTTATCACAGCGCTTTCCGACATGTTGAAATAAACCTGTCTCATTTCGGTGTCGGGAATTTTGTTCGAATCATCTTGCATTGCCTTCCTCTTTTTGGAGTTAGTTTTTCATCTTCTTCCTCTTCTTCCTCTTCTTCGTCGTCTTCTCCGTCATTTTTCCTTTCTTCTGATAAGCGTTTTTTTATGAATGTTTATGATCGGACTGATACCAGAGCAAAAAGATGAATAAATACATTTGTTGGAATGACCAGAGGAGCAGACAACACCAGAATAAATACAGCCTCTTATCACGATATTTATTCTCGTCACATTTCGTCCGACGATAATCCCCCAATACACGTCATTTCCTCACAAACGGCCGTATCTCGAGCTCGCATAACGACGAATCTTGATCCGACCTTGTGAATCATTCCAAGACAGAGTGCCATTGCCTTCAGCTTATCAGTTATCATCTCCGCCTAATAAAACCTTCATCATTTATGTCGTAAGAAATCGGTTTGTCTCCAGTTTAAGAGATAATCTGACACAGATGAAGATACAACGGAGATCTCTTTCACTGCCGGTAGTCAATATTAAGGCGTATATGCATTCAACACGCCAGTGTGATAGGAAATATTCAGCATTTTCAATTGTTAAACTTACAAGCTTTTGTATATTAAGATACATTTTCCCACGATTGCCACAATGTGTTTGAAAATATCAATTGTAACATGCTGTCATTTCTTACACACAAACACATTTTTCTTTTCTTTTTTAACTAACATCCAACGGTGAAAACAAAACAAAGAAAGCCAACTCCAGAAAGAAAGAAATCAAGCCAGGAAAGGTACGCACGACTTTCATTACGTCGTCGAGATGAGGCACGTTACGTCTCGTGCGAGAACAATGAGAAGAAATATCAGACTATAAAACGCGACATTCGTGGAAGGAGCTCCTCCGGTTTCGTTATTATCCATCTCTTAGCGGAAATTCGCCAAAGCTTTTAACTCCTGGAATGAAATCTGTTTAATACGATAGTCTGGCATGTGATTTAATAAAACGAGTGATGTTCTATCGCCGAAAGCCGGTGTGTCTCATAACTTTGTGGAATTAGATCCCGATGGACGTGAAAGCCGATGGTCGGAGAGACTCTGTACTCGAGGTTCAACTATCTCTTTCTTTTCTTTGTCTCACTCTCTTGTTCTCTGTCTCTCTGTCTCTGTGTCTCTATGTCTCTATGTCTCTATGTCTCTATGTCTCTATGTCTCTATGTCTCTATGTCTCTATGTCTCTATGTCTCTATGTCTCTCTCTCTCTCTCTCTCTCTCTCTCTCTCTCTCTCTCTCTCTCTCTCTCTCTCTCTCTTTATCTTTATGTATCTCTCTATCCCCATGAACAAATAGTTAATAGGAAATCTCTCTCTATCTCTTTTTTTGCATCTCTCTATCCCCATGAACGAATAGTTAATAGTGACTTGAAGATAAATGCGTGCGTGCAAGTTGCATAAGATTTCCACTGCTTGTTGCTATAAGAAAAAAAATAGATACACGAAGAGAGTTATAAATAATGTAAATGACAATCCCTAGTCATGCCATTTGGAATTCCCGCATTCATCCCGTTTTCTAAATCCTCTCGAAGAAAACGGATAGTCATTTTTATAAGTTTGTACGTTCGTGGATAAAATGGATAAATAAATGAATAAACGATAGAGACTATTAAAAAGGAGAAAAATAGAATAAAAAACAAATCTGAATCAAAACAAAGGAATTCCCGATCTGAAACATACAAAAGATTTACTGAACAGTTAATGCCGGAACTCGGAGGGGAGGGCATGGAAAGGAAATAGGATCATATTAAGTCAGTTTATAGGAATAAAGAAATGAGGAAAAGCTAATTGGATTATAGAGGAGATTTCAAGGGGAATGGAATGAAGATTATGCCTGTAAAACCCTATACAAAGATATTCAATAAAGTAATAGCCTACTGGATCATAAAAGAAAGAAAATGTAAGGGATATTCAGAATAAAATAAGATAATGCATGGGAGATTATAGATGGATAGATTATATCTTTTTCATAGAAATAAGAAAAATGGGCGACATTATATCAAATGCTTTGATGTCACAGTACCAAATGCGTTTTAATATACAAAGAACTGCGTATGTATGAAATATATGGTTTTATGTGTGCATAGCTTCGCGTGTCTATTTGTGTAAGTGTATGGCTGTGTAGTTGCATGTAGGATATATCCCTGGTTGTACATTCATACCTTCGCATGTATACATGTATGTGTGTGTTTGTATGTGTTCGTATGTGTGAGTGAATGAGTATATGTATATATATATGTGTGTGTGTGTGTGTGTGTGTGTGTGTGTGTGTGTGTGTGTGTGTGTGTGTGTGTGTGTGTGTGCGAGCGGGCGCGTGAGAGAGAGAGGGAGAAGGAGAGAGAGAGAGACAGAGAAAGGGAGAGAGAAAGAGAGAGAGAGAGAGAGAGAGAGAGAGAGAGAGAGAGAGAGAGAGAGAGAGAGAGAGAGAGAGAGAGAGAGAGAGAGAGAGAGAGAGAGAGAGAGAGAGAGAGAGAGAGAGAGAGAGAGAGAGAGAGAGAGAGAGAGAAAGAGAGAGAGAGAGAGAGAAAGAGAGAGAGGGCAAGTGTGTATTCCTCCTCCCTATCTAAATTCAAAATATACGGGCAAGCGAAGTCACATAAAACCAACATGAGAGACAATCATAAGATGCTGACGGCTTCTCCAGCGCATAATTGAGTGGAGGCTGTATCTTACCGAACACAATCATCCATCCATTATCTCTCCAGGTTACCGATCTTGTGCCGCTCCCACAGGATCTGTTCGCCGGTTCTACAATCCTCTTTCGACGCGAGGCTTCCACTTAATTCGATTGTGAACATCGCCGAAGACTCGCTCTCAAATGACGGGCAACATGGCTTTACAGAGGGAGGGGGGTAGGGGGGGGGGGGGGGCGAGTGAAAAGGGAGTGAGTAAGAAAATCGATAAAGATGGGGAGAAACATTTGGAACATGAGGAAATGATTGTTCAGAAGGAGGAGGAGAAGAAGAAGAAGGAGAAAGAGAAGTATAAGGAGGGGGGAGAAGAAGAAGGAAAAGAAGAAGGAAGGAGAAAATGAAGACGGAAAAGAAGAGAAAGAGAGAAAGAAGGGAAAGAAGGAGGAGAAAATAATCAAAAGAAGAAGACAAAGAAGAAACGGAATCAGCCTTGCGAGGTTTAATTGCCGAGCCTTGACGGCCATTATCAAACGTGCCATTTCCATTGCCGAGGGAGACATATCAACTATTGTAAAATTCTTACCTTATCATTTAAGACGTCATTCGCTGTTAGCCTGGCGCATTATTCGAGACTGAAGTTATCATCGTATGCGTCAGTCTGTCGAGACGTTAATGCGCGGCCTTCGTGCCGATCGGGAGGCGAAAGTGACTGAGGAGAAGGAGATTATGCGGACGATCTCGATGCCTCGGAAAGATTTCGAGCGGACGCCAGTGAAGCTTCGGCTCGTTACTCGCTGTTCGAAATGGCCGGCCCGATAGATTCGGAGGTGATCGCCGCCATTTTTACGAGATCTTAAGGAGCGATACTTCTCCGGTAAGTATGGCCCCGGCTGAATTCCCGTCGGAGATAAAGCTCGAAATTCACTCGCCTTCTGGGGCTATCGGCCAAAATGAACCCGACCTCCTCCGCAATCATCAGCGCATTCGGACGATAGAGTAATTGAAATTTATGGCTCTGGTCTCGGATTCGAACACATGCATACTCGCTGAAAAGGGAAATATTAGACGTATCTTGAGAGAAGAGAGAGAAACGAAAGAAAATATAACAGAGAAAAGATAAATATAAAAAAATACATACAACAGAGAAAAGAGGAACTAAAACAGGAATGAATAATCATGCAAGCGAGAAGCAAGCGGTCCTCCGAAACGTCTTGTCAGCGACCCCGAGCGAGGCAAGCCATTTCCTTGTGCACTGATACCCCGTCGTCATCATAAGCTA
>BOPN01001452.1:205000-207500 GCA_017312705.2 Penaeus japonicus
TATTCTTTCACTTTCTTCTTCCCCTCCCTTTCCTTCATCCTGTCTTCACCTACATTCACTATCTCTTTATCCCTCTCGTCTTTCTTCCTTTCTGTTCCCTTTATCTTCTATAAATTTGACTCTTCCACCTTTCTTCCTCCCTCTCCTTACCCTATCCTTCACTTTCTCTCCTCCCTTTCCTTTTCTTTTTTCCGTCCCCATTCTCTTCCTTTCTGATTTTTCCCCTTCCTTTCCAATTCCTGTCTCCTTTCTTCGTCCCCATTCTCTTTCCTTCTGACATTTTTCTTTAGCTTTTCCTCTTTCCCCTCCTTCTTTCCCCTATCCTTCACATTCTTCTTCCCTTCCCTTTCTCCTTTCTTCGTCCCCATTCTCTTTCCTTCTGATTTTCTTTCTTTAGCTTTTCCTCTTTCCCCTCCTTCCTTTCCCTATCCTTCAACCTTCTTCTTCCCTTCCCTTTCTCCTTTCTTCGTCCCCATTATCTTTCCCTCTGATTTTTTTTCTTTAGCTTTTCCTCCTTCCCCGCCTTCTTTACCCTATCCTTCAACCTTCTTCTTCCCTTCCCTTCTTCCTTTCTTCATCCCCATTCTCTTTCCTTCTGAATTTCTTTTCTTTAGCTTTTCCTCTTTCCCCTCCTTCTTTACCCTATCCTTCAACCTTCTTCTTCCCTTCCCTTCTTCCTTTCTTCATCCCCATTCTCTTTCCTTCTGATTTTTCTTTAGCTTTTCCTCCTTCCCCTCCTTCCTTTCCCTATCTTTCATCTTCTCCTTTCTTCGTCCCCATTCTCTTTCCTTCTGATTTTCTTCTCTTTAGCTTTTCCTCCTTCCCCTCCTTCTTTACCCTATCCTTCAACCTTCTTCTTCCCTTCCCTCTCTCCTTTCTTCATCCCCATTTTCTTTCCCTCCTTTCTTTCTTTCTTCCAAGACGCAATACCGGAAGATCGCAGATTTGGCTAAGACTCGGTCGCCCAAGATGCTTCCATCGCTCGATTATTCCTCTTCATATTTCCTCTTAAAGTTATGTGGGTCTGGATGTTCGCGGTGAGTGTGGATTCCTCTTGGTATCTGATGTTTCTTTGTGTGAGAATTATCTTGTTTTTTTTATTATTATCATTTATATTGTTATTGTTATCATAATCAGTATTATATTTGTTTTTTTTTTATTATTGTTACAATTATCATTATCATGATTATTATCATTATTATTATTATTATTACTATTATTAACATTATTATTATTATTATTATTATATTTGTTATTATCATTGTTATTATCATTATTATTATCCTCATTATCATTATAATAATCTTTATTAATATCATTATCCTCACCATCATCATCATCATCATTAATATCAGCATCAACATCATCATCCTCATCATCTTCATCACCATCTTCGTCATCCTTTACCTCATCACTACTACATTACTATTCTTTTATTCTCATGATTTTTAGATATATGTTTGATTATGCAAAGTAATAACTGTAATGATATTTGCAATGATAACAATATTGGCACAATTACAGTAATACGAACAATAGTTGTCATATGAACTTAATAAGAATGATAATGGTAAAATTATAATGGTGATAGTAATGATGACGATGATGATTATGATGATGATGGTGGTGGTGATGATGATGACGATAATGATAGTGATGGTTATGGCGATGATAAAATCAACAACAATCATAATTATGATAATGATAAATATAATACTGATAATAGAAACATTAATAACGATAATGATAATAATCTGATAAAAATCCTAAAGGTTCTGAAAGTAAATTCGTCTCACTACACTATTTAGCACAAACCCTTCTTCTATCATTATTCCTGTCCCTTCAATGATTTTTTGTTTTACAATTCTCATTCCAATTCCTATTCCTATGTTCGCATTTATCATTGTTTCTATTTATCTTGCACATATTTTTTTCACACAATTGCCAAACATTCTTTCGTTTGTTCTCTCCCTCTTTATTCATCTCATGTCTCTCTTTCTTCTGCCTTCTTTCTCACTCATTTGTTTTAACCTATTTATATTCATCAAAAGCAAAAGAAAAGAAAATAACATCAACGGGAGAATGAGTTGTCAAAGAAAACGAAGAAACAGGAGAATGGAAACACATCAAATTATCAACATTACTTTACCATCTTTCGTGAAGTCATGGCGAGTCTCGACCTATTTTTTCTTTTTCTTCCTCTCTTTATCTCTGTCTCTGTCTGTCTGTCTGTCCGCCTATCTATCTGTCTGTACTTATGTTTGTCTGTCTCTCTCTCTCTCTCTCTCTCTCTCTCTCTCTCTCTCTCTCTCTCTCTCTCTCTCTCTCTCTCTCTCTCCCTCCCTCCCTCCCTCACCCTCTCTCTCTTCTTGTATCTCTCTATCCCCCTGAACTTGTCTTTTAAAATTCGAACCCAGATATACGACGCTGATAGGAATAGCGAACTATTGTGCAGCATTACACGCTCCTCTCGCCCAATGACCTCATCACTTAGGGGCCA
>BOPN01001452.1:220000-222500 GCA_017312705.2 Penaeus japonicus
TCTTCGTGCAACCGTGGAGTTATTGTAGGTTCGTGTTTCGTTCGGTCTTCGTGGGGTGTTTTTACCTCGGGGTCTACCCTTTTTTTTCAATAAGGGAAGAATTTGGGGTGAGAAGAGGGTGTTTGTTGTTCGTGTTCGTTCCTGCGGGATCCACTGATTGTCTGCCTGTCTGCCTGTCTGCCGAACGCAATTTTTACAAGAATGAACACGGATTGGTGATCAGGTAGCTATTTATTCTTGCTGAGTTACTGCATTTTGGCGAAGGACATCAAACAGAACCGAAATCAGACTAATCAACAAACACTGTAAGATTCATATTCTCATTCTCTCGTTCTCTCTCTCTCTCTCCCTCCCTCCCTCCCTCCCTCCCTCCCTCCCTCTCTCTCTCTGTAACTCTGCCTGTCTCTCTCATCTCATCTCTGTCTCTCTCTCTCCCTCTCCCTCTCTCTCCCTCCCTCTCTCTCTCTCTCTCTCTCTCTCTCTCTCTCTCTCTCTCTCTCTCTCTCTCTCTCTCTCTCTCTCTCTCTCTCTCTCTCTCTCTCTCTCTATCTCTCTTAGTCTTGAAGGGAGACACCGATGCCTCGGGTGATATAAAGAAACGAATGAGCATTTTCGTGTGGAAAGAAGTACCGCCTGCCTTGATTATACAGAACGAAGGATCGACTGGCAGTAAAAATAGCAATTAAACCCTCGCTAATTAAAGTATCCCCTAATTGTTATATAGGAGGGACACCCACCAGATGACCGGTCGCGATCTCCGTCGGTTGTCTGAGAGTAGAGCATAAATGCTTTTGTTAATTTATGATGCTCTTATATATCACCGAACATCTGGTAGCTATCATCGGGTGTAGCTATTCAGTGATGTGTTAATTAAGTGTATTTATTCTTTGCTGCGTTATCTTCCCTCCTTAGTAGATGCAGTTGTACAAGAAGGTGGATGTTTGCACGGATCTATTATTAGATAGGTATGCATGATAAATGCTTACATATAAAAAAGTAGATTGTGCACTTATGTGTGTGTGTGTGTGAGAGCATTCTCCCTCTCTCTTTCTCTCTCTCTCTCTCTCTCTCTCTCTCTCTCTCTCTCTCTCTCTCTCTCTCTCTCTCTCTCTCTCTCTTTCTCTCTTACTCTTTCTCTGTGTGTGTTCTAACTTGCTGTTGTTCCTGCTTGCTGTTCTTGTCAGAGTCGGGAAGCTTTCAGTTTATAATAGCTACCATTTCCATGTTACGTTTCTAATCATATTGCATTTTTCATTAGTCGCACAGCTCTACTTGTGCATAAACAAGTATTGCAAAGAGAGAGAGAAAGCGCGCGCGCCCGTGTATATGAATGGGTGTACGACTGTGTGTTTGTGTATGTGTTTGTATATATGTTTGTGTGCGTTTTTTTTTTTTTTATTATTATTCTTTTTTTGTATGTATATCGATGAATAAACGAATCCCTTGAAATATATCTATATAGAATTAGAACGAAACACAGCACAACATCTGCGCGACCGCAGCCACACTCGCCCTCAGGAACCACCAGCACACACACACACACACACACACACACACACACACACTAACACACACACACACACACACGCACACTAACACATCTTCCAACCAAGCTCCGTCGGTCTTGTTTAATTCATAAGCAACAATAAGAGAATTATCTGGAAGCATCTAGTATTCCCTACACATCGCTGCTCATTAACGCTGTGTTTGTTAGTGTTTAAACAGGAAAACATGAAAGTCGAGCCGTTCCCCCTCGCTCTGTTAGTCTGTCTGTCTCCCCGAAGGAATCTTTCGACGTCGAAGGAAGAGAGGAAGAAAATCTTTCCCGTCCTTCTGAAGAGTATTTGGCTTGTTCACACCAACGGCGTGTACGAGAGCCATACATCAGCGAGCCTCGGAACATAACTAGCCTGTCTGCAGGACATAATTTTGATTTAGTGTTCACAGGGCTTTGTTGGCTTGTGAAAAATGTCGACCACAGCGCTAGAACTTACACTGCAGGCTGCTCATAAAGCACCTGTTTTATGCCGTTCACTTCTTATATCTATCCTCGCTGGTTGCATTGCAGTGGAGGGAATGGGAGGGAAGGAGGAGGAGGGAGGGAGGGAGGGAGGGAGGGAGGGAGGGAGGGAGGGAGGGAGGGAGGGAGGGAGGGAGGGAGAGAGAGAGAGAGAGAGGGAGGAGAGAGAGAGAGAGAGAGAGAGAGAGAGAGAGAGAGAGAGAGAGAGAGAGAGAGATGGCGTGGGAGAGAGAGAGAGAAAGAGGAATGGGAGATAGATTGATAGAGAGAGCGAGAGAAAGAGAAAGAAAGAGAAATCAAAAAGAGACAAGAGGCTGTAGGAAGGTGAGAGAACGACAGAGAGACCGGGGAAGAATGAGAGAGATGGAGCAAGAAAACGGAAGAAGAGACAAACAGAGAGAGGAGGTTAGTGAGAGAACGAAAGACACCTGCCCAATCTGGCCCACCTACTGTTGATGTTCGAGTGGCCAGTGGGCAAAC
>BOPN01001452.1:240000-242500 GCA_017312705.2 Penaeus japonicus
CCCTTCCATCCCTAATCCCCCTTCCCTCCCTTCCATCCCTCACCCCTCCTTCTCTTCCATCCCTCACCCTTCACTCCCTCCCTTTCACCTCCCCACCCCCACTCCCTTCCAACCCTCAACCCCCCCCCCCTCACTTCCATCCCTCACCTCCTTCTCTTCATCCCTCACCCACCCTTCACTCCCTCCCTTTCCTCCCCCACCCCCACTCCCTTCAACCCTCAGCCCCCCCCTCATTCCCTTCCATCCCTCACCTCCTTCTCTTCCATCCCTCACCTACACTCCCTCCCTTTCACCCTCCCCCACCCCCACTCCCTTCCAACCCATAACCCCCCCCTCATTCCTTCCATCCCTCACCTCCCTTCTCTTCCATCCCTCACCCTACACTCCCTCCCTTTCTGCTCCCCCACCCCCACTCCCTTCCCAACCCTCAACCCCCTCATTCCCTTCCATCCCTCACCCCTCCTTCTCTTCCATCCCTCACCCTTCACTCCCTCCCTTTCACCTCCCCACCCCCACCCTTTCCTTCAACCCTCAACCCCCCCCCCCTCCCTCCATTCCCTTCACCCTCACCCCTCCTTCTCTTCATCCCCTCACCCTTCACTCTCACTTTCACCTCTCCCACCCCACTCCCTTCCAACCCTCAGCCCCCCCCTCATTCCCTTCCATCCCTCACCCCTCCTTCTCTTCCATCCCTCACCCTACACTCCTCCACTTTCACCTCCCCACCCCCACTCCCTTCAACCCCTCAGCCCCCACCTCATTCCCTTCCATCCCTCACCCCTCCTTCTCTTCCATCCCTCACCCTTCACTCCCTCCCTTTCACCTCCCCACCCCCACTCCCTTCCAACCCTCAACCCCCCCCTCATTCCCTTCCATCCCTCACCCTCTTCTGCTCTTCCATCCCTCCCCCTTCCCTCCCTCCCTTTCACCCCCCCCCCCCCCCTCCCTTCCAACCCTCACCCCCCCCCCCCCTCATTCCCTTCCATCCCTCACCCCTCCTTCTCTTCCATCCCTCACCCTTCACTCCCTCCCTTTCACCTCCCCACCCCCACTCCCTTCCAACCCTCAACCCCCCCCCCCCTCATTCCCTTCCATCCCTCACCCCTCCTTCTCTTCCATCCCCTCTCCCTTCACTCCCTCCCTTTCACACTCCCCACCCCCCCACTCCCTTCCAACCCTCAACCCCCCCCTCATTCCCTTCCATCCCTCACCCCCTCCCTTCTCTTCCATCCCCTCACCCTTCACTCCCTCCCTTTCTCCTCCCCACCCCCCACTCCCTTCCAACCCTCAACCCCCCCCCCCCCCTCATTCCCTTCCATCCCTCACCCCTCCTTCTCTTCCATCCCTCACCCTTCACTCCCTCCCTTTCACCTCCCCACCCCCACTCCCTTCCAACCCTCAACCCCCCCCTCATTCCCTTCCATCCCTCACCCTCCCTTCCTCTTCCATCCCTCACCCTACCTCCCTCCCCTTTCACCTCCCCACCCCCACTCCCTTCAACCCTCAACCCCCCCCCTCATTCCCTTCCATCCCTCAGCCCACCCCACCCCCTTCCGCCATAATCCCTTCTCCCTCTTCATCTCTCACCCTACATCCCCTTCCCTTCACCCCCCCCCCCAACTCCCTTCCATCCCTCAGCCTCACCCTGTCCCCTTCCATCCCTTAACCCCCCCCCCCACCCCCACTCCCTTCCATCCCTCAACCCCCCTCTCCCTCCCTTCCATCTCTCACCCTACACTCCCTCTCTTTCACCCCCCCCCACTCCCTTCCATCCCTCAACCCCCGTCTCCCTCCCTTCCATCTTTCACCCCCCACCCCACCCCACCCCAACCCCCTTCTCCCACTTGACGCAAGACAGGTAAAGCCGCCGGTAGCAGTCGCTTCCGGGTCGAGCTTTCCGTGATGTTACACAGGTGAGGATCGGTTGACGCCGCGTTGATTGACAGGTGCCATACGTGACGCGGGATGTTAGGCAATAGAATAAACAAAACGGGACGGGGTGAGTGACGGGTTGGCTGCGAGCGGGATGACTCATGAGTGACATGAGTAATGCAGGAGACGAGAAAAGGCTTCGTTTTCTTTTCTTTTCGTTTTTTTTTTTTTATTCGTTTTTTTTTTTTGTGTGTTGGAGGGGGGGTGGGGGGCGTAATGGTGTGACTGTGTGAAGAGGATGAGGATAACGACGATGATAATAATGGTAATGGTAACAATGACAATAACAACAATGAGCTAATTAGATAAAAAAAATGATAATGATAGTATTAAGGATAATAATAACAATAGAGCTACATGGATAGAAAAAAAATATATATATAACAAATCTTGTGCCTTCATCGAAGTTATTCACCGAAATAAAGTTGATACATGTCGTACTAAGCATATTGAGTGACTGACAGTTTTACGACGGAGAGAGAAAGATTGGCAAGAATGCTCGAGTTTTATTGAGAAAGAAGAGACAGTTATATTACGGAAACCTTGCAGATAGTGTTATAATACCGAA
>BOPN01001452.1:255000-261982 GCA_017312705.2 Penaeus japonicus
ACTGTCCCAACTACATTAAGCAAAGACGTCACACCAGGTAATGTAAACAACCTAATGAGACAAAGGAAAATGTTATTGCGAGTGTTCAAGGTATCTTATTTTCTTTCCGCCTTCCTTCTTCAGCACATAATTCTGTCATCGCCTTGAATCAACACAACACGGAGATCTTAGACTTTCACGTAGTTGGCATAGCGTTCTTCCTGCATGTTGCATCAGCGACGTCCTTGCAGACACATTGGCTTGGCGTCGACCAGGCAGATCATTTGAAGAACTTTGTGTTCCTTCTTCCTCCATTGCTTTTATTCTGAATGTTTTTTTTCTCTCTGTTCTTCTTTTTTTTTGGGGGGGGGCTCCCTCCTAAGATTCTTTGTCATAGGACGAGAAAATAAGAGAAATAGATGGAGAGAGAGAGAGAGATCCTTTCCACAGGAAGGATGTGTCCTAGAGCGTTTATAGAGCAAGAACAGCACCGAAGACTTACACATTATCATTCTCAACGATCTGGGAGGACTAGCCGAAGCTATGTGAGCTCTAAGTATTCGAAACACAGCTCGGGTACTCCGAAAATGCCCTCATGAATTTAATCGCAGGTACTTCGGGAGTATCTGTGTGTGTGTGTGTGTGTGTGTGTGTGTGTGTGTGTGTGTGTGTGTGTGTGTGTGTGTGTGTGTGTGTGTGTGTGTGTGTAGGTAGGAAGAAGGGTAAGACGACAAAGAGGATAAGAGGACAAAGTGGAAGGAGATGCTAACGGCCTCATTCTTACTGAGGTAAACAATGCTAGTCACTTCACCTGCACCTGTTTTTGAGATCGCTTTTCCGGACGGTAAATCTTTCGGCTGAAACGAACTCGAGAAGCGGCTCCCGTGCCCTCGCTCTTTCCGCTGACAACGCCTGATTTACGTCCTTCCAGAAGACGAATAAAGATGCATAGATAAGCAACAAAGGGTGTGTGTTGGATATACAGTAAATGCTGATGCTGTGTTTATATCCGCACGGACATGCACACATTTACTCACACAATCACACATACACAGACATACACAAATAGATACACACAGACAAACGCGTACACACGCACACACTCACACAATCAAACAACAGCACAAGCACACTCACTCATAAACAGTCAAACCAACATAGAGACAAACAGACAAACATACACCAAGAATTACATTGAAAACAGACCTGTACCTTATTGCCCCCAACCCCCACCCCCCAAAAAAAAGAAGAAAAAAGAAACGCAAATTTTCAGAAAATTAAGCATTCAAAGAAGGGTGGTGCCGATTCGTATCCCCTGAAGAGGAATTGATAAACAGAAAACGGACAGACATGCAGAAAGTATAAAGTCACGGTTTTGTGAAAGAGAGAAAGAGGGAGAGAGAGAGAGATAGATAGAGAGAGAGAGGGGGAGAGATAGATAGATAGATAGAGAGAGAGAGAGAGAGAGAGAGAGAGAGAGAGAGAGAGAGAGAGAGAGAGAGAGAGAGAGAGAGAGAGAGAGAAAAAAAAAGAAGGAGAGAGAGAGAGAGAGAGAGAGAGAGAGAGAGAGAGAGAGAGAGAGAGGGAGAGACTGAGACAGAAGCAGTTACAAGAAACCAGAAAAAATGATTGATAACAGTGGTTTCCCCGAAAGAATCTGTGGCAAAATCACCTATTATGTTCTTTTTGTGTGTGAGAAAAGATGTACTTTTAAATTGACGGTTGAAGATGTTTGCAATTTATACGTGTTGAGAGTGATAGCAATAAATTTCTGAGTCTGCAATCCGCCTTCAGATCTCCTAGAAAACATTTTGGGGAGTTTTTAAGTTTTTTTTTTTTCTCTCTCTCTTTTATAACACACACACACAGGCATATATATATATATATATATATATATATATATATATATATATATATATATATATATATATATATATATATATATATACATACATATATTATATATATATATATATATATATATACATATATATATACATACATATATATATATATATATATATATATATATATATGTATATATATATATATATATACATATATATATACATATATATATATATATATATATATACATATATATATATATATATATATATGCATATATATATATATATATATATATATATATATATATATATATATATATATATTATATATATATATGTATATATATATATATATATATATATATATATATATGTATATATATGTATATATATATATATATACATATATATATATATATATATATATATACATATATATATATATATATATATATATATATATATATATATATATATTATTATTATCATTATTATTATTATTATTATTATTATTATTATTATTATTATTATATATATATATATATATATATATATATATATATATATATATACATATATATGTGTGTGTGTGTGTGTGTGTGTGCGTGTGTGTGTGTGTGTATGGCAGCACGAGAAAAAGAACAATGAGCCAAAGTAGAAAAGATCACACGAAGAGAGAAAAGCGGAAACGTAATGTAGAAACAGAACGAAGCAAACTCGGAAGAAGGCGCCCGTAACAGAGACCGAAGCGTGAATCGAGGCGAGGAACCTCTGTCATCCCTCGGCCATACCTTCTGGTCCTTGAATTATTTCATCTTGAGAGTGTTGCATGAGTAATGCAACAGGTGATATATTAATCAACGTGATAATAACATTGTGTACCTGTCGAGCAACGGTACCCAGTTTCTGAATAATGTATCGAACCCCTAGACTCAGACTCGGCACAGTAGCGGGGTTGCACGCTGTCAGAACAGACTATTGCAATACCTGCAACTGGCAGCTTTACATGACAATCTGTACATTTATCACCGAGTGAATGGGCGTGTGTCATCGTATCTCTGCCAGGTCTAACAAAAGCACGTGTTTATCACGGCTGAGCCTCCTGCCAGACGCTTTGGCTTGTATAACCTTTGCTAATTCTAAACTGGACCGAATTACCGCTTCCTCCACGGCCAATTAGGGGACTGTAAGCTTTGCTCCGACCACGGGGCTAATTACTGCTCTATCTCGGACTTCTTGAATCATCACGTGGCGGCCACAGAACGCCGACTCCCGATGACGGAAAAAGCCTCATTTTCCCCGCCAAGATTCTTCTTTTCGAGGAGGGAAATCTGTTCAAAATTCCCGGCACGGCTTTCCTGAAGTCGGTCCAATAAACATGGTCGGCGATAAAGCTGTCTCGAGACTGTCTCGAAGACGCTGGTACGGAAAGCAACGTTGTATCGGGGTTGGTCTCAGTCGGCGCTCTGATGTTTACATTGACGGCGTTCGTGGATACTGCGCCGTTCGCATAGCAGCTTATCCTCTCCCTCCCCCAGACGGCACACATATTAAACCACACTCGCACCCATTTTATCACTCCCTCGTCCCTCCTCGGCCCGCTCCTCCTGTCTGGCGAAACGATGAGGCTCTGCAAGACTCACAAGCAACCGCTAACTCACCAGACAAGACAAGCCAAACATTCGCATACACACACGCACACTCACTCGCTCACACACACACTCGCTCACACTACTACCTTCTGCCGTCAGTTATATCACGCTAAAATACGAGCTTCTTCATTACAAGGACCTCAAGACGTACGAATAAACCTTGGTGCACACGCGCGCACGCAAAGGAACTTTACGATCCCAAGTAACGTTCCAACCGACTCCATTATTTTATGTAAACGTACTTTTGCCGCCATTTTTGTGTACACAAAAAGCTTCCTTCATGCACACACGTACATGAACAAATGCACGCGCACACACTCACACAACTTAAACCAGGTTGCCCCTACCAGTGTGCAAGTGCATTAAGTGCAATGTAATTTCCTTTACAGTGACTCGAATGCCCACCCATTACCGTAGGAGGTTATACATGCTATTGCGCACCGTGGGGGAGTCTTATAAATCTGGAGCCTCTTTCCCGTGTGTGTGTGCGTGTATGTGTGTGTGTGCGTGCGTGCGTGTGCGTATGTCTATAGATAGATAGATAGATATAGATATACATATATGTATATACATATATATACATATATATATATATATATATATATATATATATATATATATACATACATATATACATATATATATACATACATGCATATATATATATATATATATATATATATATATATATATATATATATATATATATATATATATATATATATATATATATATATATATATATATATATATATATATTTATATGTATATGTGTATATACATATAAAACAAAAACATATATATATATATACATGCATATATATGTATATATATATATATATATATATATATATATATATATATATATATATATATATATATATATATATACATATACATACATATATATATATATAAATATATATATATATATATATATATATATATATATATATATATATGCATATATATATATATATATATATATATATATATATAAATATATATATATATATATATATATATATATATATATATATATATATATATATATATATATATATGTGTGTGTGTGTGTGTGTATGTATGTATGTATATATATATGTATATATATATATATATATATATATATATATATATATATATATATATATATATATATATATATATATATATATGTATGTATATACATATGTATATATATATATATATATATATATATATATATATATACATATATATATATATATATATATATATATATATATATATATATATTATACATATATATATATATAATATATATATATATATATATATATATATATATATATATATATATATATATATAGAGAGAGAGAGAGAGAGAGAAAGACAGAGACAAAGGCAGAGAAAAAGAGACAACATCAAATGCTCCAGAATAAACAGGAAACGCCGTGGCAGGGAAGAGAAAGCGCCCTCTAGTGGGTGCGAAACCACATTCTGAAGAGCCAATGATAAGAGCCAGTACTGAGTAGGCACCACACACTACGCACTATGAGAGATATGGTTACTTGTCAGAGGAAAAAATAGGGAGGTTAATAGCCATATTACTAGCAAGGAGATTGGACGTTATTGAAGAAAAATATGGTGATATATCACTCATGTTGGAAGGACTAATCAGCTGATATAGTGTATGGGGTCTCAGCTTCTTCTCCCGACCAGCTTATGATGATCTCCAGGGTCATCTATGTTGGTCATTTGTCCTGATTATGTTTTATTTATTGTATTTCATGTTATCCTTATCTCATGTTATCATTATATATATATTTTTTGATATGTGTAAATTCTGTTATAATTGTGAAGAGTATCCTGTAATAGCTCTAGTACAAGAACTAAAACAATGTATGGAAAGGGTCTATTATACTGAAAGGATTTAAAAGTTAAAATTAACAAAATCGCGTTTAATTCGAACTCAAAATTTCCATATTTCTCTCTGGACCCCGCCAGATCCCCCCTCCCCTCCCACCTCTTCGTTGATTTAGATGTGTGACAATACTCAGACATAAAGAATGTAGATTAAGATGGAAATTAAGGCCCTGTTAAAGTTATCGGTCAAGGGGAAATAAAATTTTAAATTAAGATTAGGTAAGGATGATACTGATGAGAGAGAGAAAAGGAAGATGATGATGATGATCATTATTATAATCATTAATATCAGTGATGGCAATAATAGTAATAGCACTGATAATGATGATGATAACAATAACTAGATGAATAAGAATGAAAAAAGGATGCGAACTAGACATACGACGGAAGGAATGAGTAAGATGTGGAACGTGAGTAAATGAGTAAGAGAAAAAAATAAATATATAAGTATAAGTAACAGAGTGAGTAAGTTAAGGGAGAATGAGTACAGGAGAAGAGTGTGTGAGAGAGGAGGAGTGGGCATTGCGTGGGGGTGAGTGCGGTTGTGGGTAGAGAAAGAACAGCGTGGGGGAGAGGAGGGATGGGTGATAGGGGTATAGTTGTGGGCAGAGTAGAACAATGTGTGAGGGGGGGGGGGAGAAAAAGAAAAGAATGTAGGCTGGGATTGTGGGTTGAGAAGATGAGGGTTGGGGGGTGGGGGTGGGGTGGGGGTATGGGAACAGAGCAACAGTGCTTGAGGAGGAGGGGGGAAGGGGGTTGGGGTTGTGGGTTGAGAATACTAGTGTGGGTGGCATTGGGAGGAGGAGGGGGGGGGGGAGGTGGTAAGGGGATGGGTAAGGTGAGTAATCATTCAGATGCATGTGGAGGGGCAGTTCACTACACCCACCGACACTAACTGATAATTAGAGGGAGGGAAATATTCGCTGCCAATTTATTATGAAGGATTCTCTCTACGTAAAAAAAGAGAAAAAAAAGAAAAAGAAATAAAGGAAAAAAAATGTCTTTATTGTTTACTTCCTTCTTCTTTTTTTTTTGTTAGATGTTGAATGGGATTTATTTACGGTCATAGTACGAACAGGAAGCCATAAAGCACGCCCGTACGGAGTAAGGATTATAAAGTACGCCCACGATCATAATTACGAATTTTTCGGTGCTGGGCGTGTGAGTGTGTGGGCGTCTTAAAGATTCGAATTAAAGGGTTTTAAGAGAAAAGGCAAAGATAAAAGGTAAAAAGGTCGAGAGATGGAACAAATCTCCTTTTAACGTGACAATCGAAAAAAACTCTCATCTTGAAGAAAAGAATATGGAAAGAGGAAAGTGGAAGAGGAAGGAAAGAGAGAGAATAGGTAGGACCAAATAAGGGCGTTAGACGAAAGGAAAGTGAAGGTAAAATGAAGGGATTTATGGCGAAAATAAGAATCATGAGAAAAAAGAAAGAGAAAGAGCAAGAGAGAAAAAAAGAGAGAGAAAGAGAGCTGCTAGGAGAAAGGCGTTTCTAATGTACAGATGACTTAGTTATACGAATATATATATGTGTATATATACATACATACATGCATATATATATATATATATATATATATATATACATAC
>BOPN01001453.1:0-2500 GCA_017312705.2 Penaeus japonicus
CTCTCTCTCTCTCTCTCTCTCTCTCTCTCTCTCTCTCTCTCTCTCTCTCTCTCTCTCTCTCTCCCTCCCTCCCTCTTTCTCATTCCTCTTCCCTGCCTCGCGACATAAGCTCCCTAGTGTTCTGGGTCCAAGCTTTAAGTCTTAGACAGTGTTCCTCCATCATAATTCCTTCTTTCAGCTCGTCATTTTAAAGTGCGAGTTTCCCGTAATATTGCAGTGTGCACTATATTTTTCTCACTGTACCATTGTCTATACGTATATTGATTTTGGTATACTGCAATTTCAGGTATGCTTTTATGGTGCATTTTGGTTATAATGAGGGTAAGTTTTGCTTATATGATGTACGGATTTTACTTCGTGTTCGCTATGTATGTTTACTTTATGCATGATTTAAAATTGCTGTTATGTACTGTTCACTCTCTTGTGTACACTTCGTTATGTGTTCCATATTATTAATATTTCGTACTGTACACACTCCTGTATATGCACATGCACCCTTCTGTGCACCATATATAATACTCCTTACTTAATATACACACCCTCTACGTATACTTATGTAACACCTAGGATTGTGCACGTTACTTAACATGCATCCTTTCTTCAGTAAAATTTGCCTTGTACATTTTCTGCCATATCAAGAAAAGAGAAAGACAGAGAGAGAGAGAGAGAGAGAGAGAGAGAGAGAGAGAGAGAGAGAGAGAGAGAGAGAGAGAGAGAGAGAGAGAGAGAGATTATTTTTATCACTATCATCACAACCGTCTTCAGTATCATAACCACCAATAACTGCTTCGACCATCATGGTAATTAATTAATTAATCAAGAATAAACAATGAAAAACAGTATTTTCATTTCCTTGTATCACTTACCTCATTTTTGATACGTAAATGTAATCAGCTTAAAAGTTCCGCGTACAAACAACAGATGGCGCAGAGTGTCTTGCAGCAAATTTAAAGAGAAGAGGTGTTAGAGAGGGAGAGGGAGGGGGGTAGAGAGAGAGAAGAAGAGAAAAGAAGGAAGGAGGGAGGGGAGGGTTGGGAGGAAGGGAGGGAAAGGGAGGGAGAGGTAGTGAGGGAGAGAGGGAGAGGGATGTAGTGAGGAAGAGAGGGAGTAGGTGAGTGGCAGAGAGGTAGTGAGGAAGAGGAACAGGGAGGAAGTGAGGGAAAAAGGAAGTAAGAGAGAGAGGGAGGTAGTGAGGGAGAGAAGGAGTGGGGGAGAGACAGGGACAGGGAGGCAGTGAGGGAGAAAGAGAGTAGGAGGGAGAGAGTGAGGGGGAGAGGGACAGGGACAGGGAGGCAGTGAGGAAGAAAGGGAGTGGAAAAGGTAGTAGAGAAGTAGTAATGGTGGGGCAGGGAGCTTTTTTTTTATCAGAACTGGCAGGGAAAAATTAAAAAAGGAAAAAATCGAGATGGAGGAAAGAGGAAACAAATACAAAGCGATGAAAAGAGGCAAGAAAAAGAAAAGAAAAAAGTGACAAGGAAGAAGAAATACGAAGAGAGAGAGAGAGAGAGAGAGAGAGAGAGAGAGAGAGAGAGAGAGAGAGAGAGAGAGAGAGAGAGAGAGAGAGAGGAAAAAGGACAAAAGAGAAAGAGAGAGAAGGAAAAAAGACAAGAGAGAGAAGGAAAAAGGACAAAAGAGAGAGAGAAAGAGAAAGAGAGAGAAGGAAAAAAGACAAGAGAGAGAAGGAAAAAGGACAAGAGAGAAAGAGAAAGAGAGAGAAGGAAAAAAGACAAGAGAGAGAAGGAAAAAGGACAAGAGAGAGAGAGAAAAAGAGAGAGAAGGAAAAAGGACAAGAGAGAGAGAGAAAAAGAAAGAGAGAGAAGGAAAAAGGACAAGAGAGAGAGAATGAAAGAGAAGGAAAAATGGATAAGAGAGAGAGATAGAAAGCGAAAGAGAGAGAAAATGAAAGAGAGGGAGAATCCCCACGACGAAGAAATATTCCATCACAACCGAGTCAGCAAACTTGGAATTTGGCCGAAGTTTCCAGAATATTCTGAAGTGACCCTTTTTTGACCCGTCCGTTTTCCTATGGGCTTCCTGGGAGCACTGCATCGGGCGGGAACAGAGGGAGAGGCTGAAAACGACACACTTGCATTTATTCAACTTGCATATGCATATGTCAATATTTGTGGCTATGACTGTATTCTTACTAATATATAAAAAGATTTAACAATTCATGTAAGTATCTCCTTTACCTACATTTATAACTGTAATGATACGTATACACATTTAGTCTCCGTGTCTGCGTAAGAAAAAAAATAATAATAAATAAATAAATAAAAAGAACGGTATTGCCTAGACAGCGGTATTTTCCCATGATGAATCAACGAAACTCAAACTCAATTACTTCCTCCTCTTTCACTAAACGACTTCCCGCAAGTAAAACTCTTCCGCCTCCGAAGGTGCCAAGAGTAGGGCTGCGAGCGCGTCCTACAGACAAGAGAGAGAGTCCTTTGTCTGCGCGGCTGAACACTTCGCCATTCGCCATTCGCCATTCGCCATG
>BOPN01001453.1:15000-17500 GCA_017312705.2 Penaeus japonicus
TATATTATTTATATATATATATATATATTTTTTTTTTTTTTTTTTTTTTTTTTTTTTGCATGCTCCTGTCTATCTCTGCCTCCCCTTCCCCCATCTCACTCTCTAACTCACACACTCACTCACTCACTCACTCTCTCTCTCTCTCTCTCTCTTTCTCTCTCAAGTAATTCGCTCCAAATACCACCCAAAATACAGTCTTACTCAGAACATCAGTTTCTTTTCGCAAAATGAAGGCTTCCAACTTCAAAACTTTTTTTTTCAATGTTTCTGTCTTTTTTTCCATCAAAATATTGCCCCAAAACTTCTAGTTACTTCCAAAAGCAAAAAGAAAAAGAAGTTTCCCTTTATGGAAGATTATCATCAGACAGAGCCACATAAGGCAGGAAAACTTTGGTTGGAATCTCACTCGCCTTCCGTTTTCTTTCAGTCATTCCTTTAGGATCGGCCACGATGACGTAAAGCTCTGGAAGTACGCTGATTGGTCAGTGCGATCAAAGGAGCTTCCTGATTGGCCAGTGTGATCAAAGGAGCTTCCTGATTGGTCAGTGCGTTCAAAGAAGCTTCCTGATTGGTCACTATGTATGAAAAGGATCCCTGACTGGTCGATCCGTGCTTGTTCATGGTCGCTCCTTGACTGACTGATAAGTTTTGAAAAAAAAAATGTTGTGATAAGAATATTGTGACAGAAAATTTGTTTTTGTGAAGAATGGAAGACTAATTCTAGCATTATCATTAGTCTAATTAACCCGAAGGACTTATTGAAAGTTATTAAAAGAGAGTTTTGCATCAGACACGCCCTGAAAGCAACGAAAGAGTCAGTTTTGCTTTCAGGCGAGGCTGTAGTGTGCATGAAAGTGACAGCCTTTGGAAATGTGACTTTTTACACGCTTATGCAGATGAATATATGCCTCCTGCTTTCGCCTCGATTTTCCTGCAGACGCTTCTCCTCTCTCACCTTCTGTGCTTCTTTTATCAACTTGATTTCTTCTTTTCCTTCTTCTTTCTTTTCTTTGCTTCTTCTTCTCCTTGTTCTTTTTTTTCTTCTTATTCTCTTCCTCCTTTTCCATTATCTTCTTTTTTTTTCTCCTCGTCATTCTTCCCTTTCTTCCTCGCTTTCACTTTCTCCTCTCCTCATTGTCTCCTCTCTCTCTTTACTCTTTATCCTTACTCTGCCTCTCCCTCTCCTTCTCCCACTCCCTCTCTCTCTTATTCTTCTCCTCGCCTCCTCCTCTTCCTCCTCCTCCTCCTTGTTATTCTCTCCCCTCCCTCCTTGTACTCCTTCACTTTCTACTTCCTCCTCTCACTCTCTCACTGACTTCCCCCATCCCCCCCAAAAAAAGAAGTCGAGGTTCCCCCAACCCCCAAAAAAGAAGTCGAGGGTTGGTGTCCAAGTCGACTTGATATATAGCGAGCGCAGGCCTTCCTCTCAGCTCTTCCTTCGTTCTCGTGTACGTGTGTTTATGTAAGTATATGAACGTGTGCGTGTTGTATGTACGTGCGGGAGGGTGTGGAAAAAAGGGAGGGAAGGAGAGGGGGATGATAATAGTGCACAGGATAGGGGGCGGAGGGTTCGTGTGTGTTTTGTATGTACGTGTATGCGTGTTTTCTGTTTTTGTGTATCGTTTTGTTTTTGACTTTCTTAAGTTAACTTACGTTTTCTTCTTCTTCCTCGTCTTCGTCTTTTCCTTTCCCTTCTCTTTCTCTTTCTGCTCATCCTTTTCCTTCTCCTCCACCTCCACCCTTACATTCCCCACCTCCACCTCTACCACCTCCTTCTCCCCCTTCATCCCTACCTCCACCTCTTCCTCCTCTTCCTCCATCCCTACCTCCACCTCCATTACCTCCTCCTCCCCCTCCACCTCCTCTTCCCCCTCCCCTTCCCTCTCCACCTCCTCCTCCCCCTCCACCTCCTCCTCCCCCTCCCCCTCCCCCTCCACCTCCTCCTCCCCCTCCCACTCCTCCTCCCCCTCCACCTCCTCCTCCCCCTCCTCCTTCCCCCCTCCCCCTCCCCCTCCACCTCCTCCTCCTCCTCCTCCTCCCCCTCCCACTCCTCCTCCACTCCCCCTCCACCACCTGCCATCATCCACCGAGAGTCCCCCTCGAGTGTTCCTGGAATCCCGCAACAACTGCTCGATAACGCAGGGCCTCGAGGACACAATCTGCCACTTACCCCCCGGCAGCTCATCCTCGACTTCAGGCTACGAGGCAGATTTCACGTAATGATGCGGTCTGCCACTTTCTCGAGAGGGGGAGGGGCGAGGGGGGTAAGAGGGAGGAAGGGAGGGACGGGTAAGAGGGAGGAAGGGAGGGAAGGAAAGAGGGAGGGAGGGAGGGCGTTTAGAGGTTGTATGTGGGTGTGGGTGTGTTGTTGTTGTTTGAGTGTGGGTATGTGGGGCGTGGGTAAGAGAGGTAGGGGGTGGGGGAGGGGGGTGCAGAGGAGCCAATGGGATATCCTACTCGAGCATTACCATAAAATGTCAATTTACGAATTGGAGTTTGT
>BOPN01001453.1:25000-32500 GCA_017312705.2 Penaeus japonicus
CACACACATACACACACACACAAACACAAACACATACACACACACACACACACTTTCTCTCTCTCTCTCTCTCTCACAAACACAAACTCCCCTTCCTGTGAAGCACCTGTGCGCTAAAGTAGGCTCAGCTCACAGCCTATGATTTCTAGCGAGGAGGCGGACGTCTGAACAGCCAAGAGCGAGGCACTGAGAGGCACTCAACTGATCTGTGCTTGGCCCCGGCTGGCACTCGGGAGGGGGGAGGGGGAGGAGGTGGGAAGGGGGAAGGGAGGAGTGGGCAGGAGAGGAGAAAGGAAGAGGGAGGAGGAAGAGAAGGAGGAGGAGGAGAGAAGGGGAAAGGAAAGGAAGAGGTTGGAGGGATATAGAGAGGAGGAGGTGGAGATGGGGGGAAAGTGGCAAGGGAGGTGGAAGGACGGGAGGGGGGAGTCCTGTAGAGGGAAAAAGGAAGAAGAGGGAGAAGGAGGATGGGAGGGGAAAGGGTGGGATAGGAGGAGGAGGAGGAAAGGGTACAGGAATAAGGACCAAGGAAGGGGAGAGGGAGACAATAGGAGAGAGGAAAGGAGAGGAAGAGTGGGAAAGGAAAGGGAAAAAGAGAAGAGAAAGGAGAGGAGGTGGGGAACGCAAAGAAGGGAGAAAGATAGGGAGAAATGGAGTGCCAGGGAGAATCCTAATAGCTTGTCTGACCCTTTTTTTTAATGGATTTTCTAGAGTTTCCTTGAGAAATTCTTTTTTGGTGTTAATGGCTGTGTTTACTTTGTTCTGTTGAATTCCTAATGCAAGTATTAGTTTCATCTTTTAAATTATGCTTGGTCTATTGTAATACGAAATACTTGTTGAGCTAAAGTTATTTTTTTATCTTCTAAATATGCCGAAGAAGATTTCTTTGACGAATTTGGATAAATCTTTTCAAAATCAGAGCTCTCTCTCTCTCTCTCTTTCTATCTCTCTCTCTCGTTCTCTGTCTCTCTCTATCTATCTATTCATCTATATATCTATCTATCTCTCTTTCTCTCTCTCTCTCTCTCTCTCTCTCTCTCTCTCTCTCTCTCTCTCTCTCTCTCTCCTCTCGCTATCTCTCTCTCCTTCCCACTCTCTCTCTCTCTCTCTCTCTCTCTCTCTCCTTCGCTATCTCTCTCTCCTTCCCACTCTCTCTCTCTCTCTCTCTCTCTCTCTTCTTCGCTCTCTCTGTCTCCCCTTCGCTTTCTCTATCTCCCCTTCGCTTTCTCTATCTCCCCTTCGCTCTCTCTTTCCCCTTCGCTCTCTCTCTCTCTCTCTCTCTCTCTCTCTCTCTCTCTCTCTCTCTCTCTCTCTCTCTCTCTCTCTCTCTCTCTCTCTCTCTCTCTCTCTCTCTCTCTCTCTCTCTCTCTCTCTCTCTCTCTCTCTCTCTCTCTCTCTCTCTCTCTCTCTCTCTCTCTCTCTCTCTCTCTCTCTCTCTCTCTCTCTCTCTCTCTCTCTCTCTCTCTCTCTCTCTCTCTCTCTCTCTCTCTCTCCTCCGCTATCTCTCTCTCTCTCTCTCTCTCTCTCTCCTTCGCTATCTCTCTCTCTCTTCTTCGCTCTCTCTGTGTCCCCTTCGCTTTCTCTATCTCCCCTTCGCTCTCTCTCTCTCTGTCTCTCTCCACCAACAATGTATGTCTCAGAATCTAACATGAACTGTACAAATCATGTAGGCATAGTTCCTATGCTTATTCATGTGTATACAATGTATATGGTATGAATAAACATATAAAAAAAAAATCTTTCTCTCTCTCTCTTTCTCTCTCTCTCTCTCTCTCTCTCTCTCTCTCTCTCTCTCTCTCTCTCTCTCTCTCTCTCTCTCTCTCTCTCTCTCTCTCTCTCTCTCTCTCTCGCTGGCACCTCCGAGAAGGGATGTGAAGGAGGGAAGCTCCTTACTGCAGGATTAGTATGTGATGATCGTTCACATCCATTTGAATAATCTCTTGTTGCATTTCGTCATTTGCTTTTGAGACAATAATTTTTTTTAATGTTTAACGTCTTTAGATCATTTTGTATTTACTCATTATGTTTATGGTCGAATTTCGAGATCATAATGTTTGCGACCTTTGCTTCTCTTGTGAAATACGATGTGTAATGCTGGGATTTCTGGTCTCAAAATGTCTTTATAAAATGTATAAAATGTTTTGATTTCTGAGGCTTCTTTTTATGACGATTGCATTGCACAAAGCATGTACTTGGTGACCTTAATAACTGGTGCTTGATACACGCACCTCTTGCTTTTGGAAGCATTTGCTTGGTAAACCGCATTTATATTAGTATTAATGATACTGATAATGGCCTAATTTATAACGCACAAACAAGAATAAACATCAATACACATGTATGTACGGACACGCACACCCGCACACACATACACACACACACATACATACACACGTACACCCGCACAAACACACACACCCGCACACACAAACACACACACACACACACGCACACGCACCCACTCACACAAACACAAACAAACACAAAATTAACGACAAAATCAAAGCTAAAACAGGGCCTGGTCTAACTTAAGAGTTCAAAAAAATATATGCTTATTAAAACGAGTACATCCAAGATATGTAAATACGGCATTCTGGCAACCCCTTTCAGGATTTTTGCATTTTCATCTTCCTTTCTGTGTAATGATGTTCCTTTGATGAGAATTTTTATATAAAATGACGTCCGTTGAAGTTTGAATTTGAATAAAAGTCGTTAGAACTTACGTTTTTCTCTGTAGGAAAGTCTTTTCTCTTTTTTTAACCACTTGTGATGAATTAGATTTGATGAGAACAAGGGGTAATTAAGACATATCAAACTCTAATTAAAAGGGAAGAAATGTAATGTATTTTTCTTATTAAGAGCAACGGCAGGTGTGGGTGTTGCCAGTGTATTTTTATTTTAGTATTCAATTTAGCCAATTAATCATGTATGTAATTAATCAAGAAATTACGAATGATACCGGAAAATGGGAATGAGAGGAAAAAGAATTAATAATAGAGAAAAAAAAACGTGAATAAGTTTTAAAAATGATAGAAGCAAACTCTTGAAAAAATAATTATCAAAACAAAAAAATCCTCATTTGATAAAGGTAGATTTCCACTTTGTCACCTAATAAAAGTTATATCATTATTTTTTCCAATATTAACGACGTGATACTATTGGCAACTCAGACAGCCTACGTAACTAGACCGGAAGTGATAGGCCTACTTCCCCGCTAGTCAGGCAGTTGGTTAGTCGGTCTGTCACGGAAGGCGTTCGTGTTTCCCGTGGGAGGGAGGGCGGGGGTGGGGGGTGCGTGCGTGTATGTGTGTGTTTGTATGTGTGCATGTGTGTGTGTGTTTGTATGTATTTTTTTTATTTTTCCTCGTTTACTTTTCTTCCCTTTCTGTATTCTTCGTCTTTATCTTTGCAATTCGATTCCTTTGATTAAATTTCCTGAAATGAGAAAGACACTTGTTCAAAAATAGAGATATAAAGTAAAATAGAAAATAAATAACGAAAAATGCAAAAATAAAAAATAAAGAAATAATAAATAACGATCAAATATAAAAAAAGAAACATAAAGGAATAAATGAAATTCGAAGAAATAAGATAATAGTAAGAATCATATGAAGACATGAAACCAGACCAATACGATGGCGTGGGAGAAATGTGATTCGGCCAATCGGAGAATGCATTTGCAAAAGCAGTATGTTGCAGGTCGATTGCAAAGTCAGCGGAAGAGAGGAAGGGGAAAGGGAAGGAAGGAGGGAGGGAAAAGAGAGAGAGGAAGGGGAAAGGGAAGGAGGGAGGGAGGGAAAAGAGAGAGAGGAAGGGGAAAGGGAAGGAGGGAGGGAGGGAAAAGAGAGAGAGGAAGGGGAAATGGAAGGAGGGAGGGAGGGAAAAGAGAGAGAGGAAGGGGAAAGGGAAGGAGGGAGGGAGGGAAAAGAGAGAGAGGAAGGGGAAATGGAAGGAGGGAGGGAAGGAAAAAGAGAGAGGAGGGGGAAAGGGAAGGAAGGAGGGAAGGAAAAAGAGAGAGGTAGGGGAAGGGAAAGGGGAAGGAGGGAGGGATGGAGGGAAAAAGAGAAAGAGGAAGAGGAAAGGGAAGGAATGGGGGAGGGAAAGAGAGAGAAAGGAAGGGGAAAGGGAAGGAGGGAGGGAGGGAAAGAGAGAGAGAGGAAGAGGAAAGGGAAGGAGAGAGAGACGGAAAATCGAAAGAGGAAGGGGAAAGGAGGAAGGGAGTGAGTGAGAGAGAGAGGAGGAGGAAAGGAAGGAAGTGAGAGAGAAATGAGTGAGGGAGTACGAGAGAAATGAGAACGATAGAGAAAGTGAGAAATAAAGAAAGAGAAAGAAGGAGCTAGTGAAAGGGACAGAGAAAGGGAGAGAGAGAGAGAATGACTGGCAGGAAGGTGAGCGAGGAGAAAAAGGAGGAAAGGTGTGAGAGAGGGAGGAAAAAAAGAAGGGAATAATGGAAGTACGAAGAATGTAACAGACAGACAAAGATAGAGAGAAAGACAGAGGCAGGGCAAACAGATTGCAGATGGGGAGAGAGAGATAGATAGAGAGAGAGTGACGGAGAATGCGAGAGACTTTTTGACTTTGACTTTGACGAGTTTATTGAGACAAGTGATTACGTACATCTCAAAAGGATGAGGTAACATAGGTTATCCTCACCCCAATCTTAGTGGGGAGAGAGAGGAAGGGGAAAATGGAAGAGGGAGAGAGAGGGAGGGAAGGAGGGAGGGAGGGAAAAGAGAGAGAGGAAGGGGAAAGGGAAGGAGGGAGGGAGGGAAAAGAGAGAGAGGAAGGGGAAAGGGAAGGAGGGAGGGAGGGAAAAGAGAGAGAGGAAGGGGAAATGGAAGGAGGGAGGGAGGGAAAAGAGAGAGAGGAAGGGGAAAGGGAAGGAGGGAGGGAGGGAAAAGAGAGAGAGGAAGGGGAAAGGGAAGGAGGGAGGGAGGGAAAAGAGAGAGAGGAAGGGGGAAAGGGGAAGTAGGGAGGGGGAGGGAAAAAGAGAGAGAGGAAGGGGAAAGGGAAGGGAGGGAGGGAGGGCAAGAGAGAGAGGAAGGGGAAAGGGAAGGAGGGAGGGAGGGAAAAGAGAGAGAGGAAGGGGAAATGGAAGGAGGGAGGGAGGGAAAAGAGAGAGAGGAAGGGGAAAGGGAAGGAGGGAGGGAGGGAAAAGAGAGAGAGGAAGGGGAAATGGAAGGAGGGAGGGAGGGAAAAGAGAGAGAGGAAGGGGAAAGGGAAGGAGGGAGGGAGGGAAAAGAGAGAGAGGGAAGGAGAAATGGAAGGAGGGAGGGAGGGAAAAGAGAGAGAGGAAGGGGAAATGGAAGGAGGGAGGGAGGGAAAAGAGAGAGAGGAAGGGGAAATGGAAGGAGGGAGGGAGGGAAAAGAGAGAGAGGAAGGGGAAAGGGAAGGAGGGAGGGAGGGAAAAGAGAGAGAGGAAGGGGAAAGGGAAGGAGGGAGGGAGGGAAAAGAGAGAGAGGAAGGGGAAAGGGAAGGAGGGAGGGAGGGAAAAGAGAGAGAGGAAGGAGAAATGGAAGGAGGAGGGGAGGAAAAGAGAGAGAGGGAAGGGGGAAATGGAAGGAGGGAGGGAGGGAAAGAGAGAGAGGAAGGAGAAATGGAAGGAGGAGGGAAAAGAGAGAGAGGAAGGGGAAAGGGAAGGAGGGAGGGAGGGAAAAGAGAGAGAGGAAGGGGAAAGGGAAGGAGGGAGGGAGGGAAAAGAGAGAGAGGAAGGGGAAAGGGAAGGAGGGAGGGAGGGAAAAGAGAGAGAGGAAGGGGAAAGGGAAGGAGGGAGGGAGGGAAAAGAGAGAGAGGAAGGGGAAAGGGAAGGAGGGAGGGAGGGAAAAGAGAGAGAGGAAGGGGAAATGGAAGGAGGGAGGGAGGGGAAAGGGAAGGAGGGAGGGAGGGAAAAGAGAGAGAGGAAGGGGAAAGGGAAGGAGGGAGGGAGGGAAAAGAGAGAGAGGAAGGGGAAAGGGAAGGAGGGAGGGAGGGAAAAGAGAGAGAGGAAGGGGAAAGGGAAGGAGGGAGGGAGGGAAAAGAGAGAGAGGAAGGGGAAATGGAAGGAGGGAGGGAGGGAAAAGAGAGAGAGGAAGGGGAAAGGGAAGGAGGGAGGGAGGGAAAAGAGAGAGAGGAAGGGGAGGAAGGGAGGGAGGGAGGGAGGGAAAAGAGAGAGAGGAAGGGGAAAGGGAAGGAGGGAGGGAGGGAAAAGAGAGAGAGGAAGGGGAAATGGAAGGAGGGAGGGAGGGAAAAGAGAGAGAGGAAGGGGAAAGGGAAGGAGGGAGGGAGGGAAAAGAGAGAGAGGAAGGGGAAATGGAAGGAGGGAGGGAGGGGAAAGGGAAGGAGGGAGGGAGGGAAAAGAGAGAGAGGAAGGGGAAAGGGAAGGAGGGAGGGAGGGAAAAGAGAGAGAGGAAGGGGAAAGGGAAGGAGGGAGGGAGGGAAAAGAGAGAGAGGAAGGGGAAATGGAAGGAGGGAGGGAGGGAAAAGAGAGAGAGGAAGGGGAAATGGAAGGAGGGAGGGAGGGAAAAGAGAGAGAGGAAGGGGAAAGGGAAGGAGGGAGGGAGGGAAAAGAGAGAGAGGAAGGGGAAATGGAAGGAGGGAGGGAGGGGAAAGGGAAGGAGGGAGGGAGGGAAAAGAGAGAGAGGAAGGGGAAAGGGAAGGAGGGAGGGAGGGAAAAGAGAGAGAGGAAGGGGAAATGGAAGGAGGGAGGGAGGGAAAAGAGAGAGAGGAAGGGAGGGAAAAGAGAGAGAGGAAGGGGAAATGGAAGGAGGGAGGGAGGGAAAAGAGAGAGAGGAAGGGGAAATGGAAGGAGGGAGGGAGGGAAAAGAGAGAGAGGAAGGGGAAATGGAAGGAGGGAGGGAGGGAAAAGAGAGAGAGGAAGGGGAAACGGAAGGAGGAAGGAGGGGAAAGGGAAGGAGGGAGGGAGGGAAAAGAGAGAGAGGAAGGGGAAATGGAAGGAGGGAGGGAGGGAAAAGAGAGAGAGGAAGGGGAAATGGAAGGAGGGAGGGAGGGGGAAGGAGAGAGGGAGGGAGGGAAAGAGAGAGAGAGGAAGGGAGGGAAGTAGGGAGGGAGGGAGGGAAAGAGAGAGAGGAAGGGGGAAAGGGAAGGAGGGAGGGAGGGGAAAGAGAGAGAGAGAGAGGAAGGGGAAATGGAAGGAGGGAGGGAGGGAAAAGAGAGAGAGGAAGGGGAAATGGAAGGAGGGAGGGAGGGAAAAGAGAGAGAGGAAGGGGAAATGGAAGGAGGGAGGGAGGGAAAAGAGAGAGAGGAAGGGGAAATGGAAGGAGGGAGGGAGGGAAAAGAGAGAGAGGAAGGGGAAATGGAAGGAGGGAGGGAGGGAAAAGAGAGAGAGGAAGGGGAAAGGGAAGGAGGGAGGGAGGGAAAAGAGAGAGAGGAAGGGGAAATGGAAGGAAGTAGGGAGGGAAAGAGAGAGAGATAAGGGGAAAGGGAAGGAGGGAGGGAGGGAAAAAGAGAGAGGTAGGGGAAGGGAAAGGGGAAGGAGGGAGGGATGGAGGGAAAAAGAGAAAGAGG
>BOPN01001453.1:42500-50000 GCA_017312705.2 Penaeus japonicus
TCCTCTTCACTATATCAGCATCGACACCATAGCCTGGTTTTCCTCTTCATTATATCACCATCAACACCATAGCTTTGCTTTCCTCTTCACTATATCACCATCGACACCATAGCCTGGCTTTCCTCATCACTATCTTACCATCGACAACTCTATTTCCTCCTCACCATCTCACTATCTTATCTTCCTCCTCACGTTCTTACTAATTCACCATCAGCAGTACAACCTTGCTTCACTATTTCACCATTCACAATACTCATTTTCCTCCTCACCATCATCAGCAAAACTTCCTTTACTTCTCACTATATCACCATACTCGTTTTCCTCACTGTCTCACTGTCGAGAACCAATCCCCTTCACCCTCTCACTTTCGTGTTCATCTCACTATCTCACCATTGAGAGCATGTTGTGTGTGTGTTTGTTTGTTTGTGTGTGTTTATCTGTTTATGTGTGTGTGTTTGTGTGTGTGCGTGTGCGAGTGCGTGTGCGTGTGCGTGTGTGTGTGTGTTTATATGTGAGGGGAGTTCTGTCTGGTTTTCCTTTCTGTCACAGCAAATATCAAATCATAATATGAAATTGAAACCTTAATATGGATTCCACATTCCCCCTCTTTGCGTATTTAACCAAAACAATTCAACCAAAAGCAATTTTTAAAAAATACAGCAAACCCAACTAAAACTACTCCATTCGTCAGACGAGGCCGTTAAGTCATTACCTCATTCATTGAAAAAAAAGAATCATTGATAATCTACATATGCTAATGAATTCATCATTAAAGTATCTTCCAATTAAGCAACTGGAGGGGGTGGGGGTAGTGTGTAGGGGGGGGGGCGGGGCGGGGGTGAGGGAGGTTGCAAATTGCTTGATTAATGAGCGGCTTGATAACCCAGCGCTTGTTCATAAGCTTGGGTGATCTGGCGAAGGTGTGAGCGAGCGATTTCAGGTTATCCCAAAATGTTTCGTTTTTTCACCATTTTTTTTTTTTTTTTTTTTTTTTTTTATGAAAGATTAATCACGATTAGGCACCCGTAATACAAACGGTTTTCTTGTTCGCTTTTAGCCAGTTAAACATTCCAAGAACCACTCAACTAATTATCATTTCTGGGTATGAGGGACTGATTGATGAGATGGATGCAAAATATGTACATTGCAATTGGGCACTTGGTCAATAGTGCGTGATTTTGGTGAATATAAAAGCAGTTATTCTTTGTTGAAGCCGTGGCCGCATCTGGACTGCCAGATGTCGCAAGAGATCGCGATTAAGTCTTAATTTGAGATGGAAGGAAGAAAAAATGTCACCTTTTTTTTAGCCGAAAGGTGATTCCTCGAGAAGCATATGTTGATCTCCTTGCGAGGATGCAATTGGGAATAAGGTTATGTTGTGGTTTGAAGACTAACTTTACTGAATGAAAACAAATATGGATCTTCACAGTTCTTTGGGTCTTCCTCCCCCCACCCCCCGTTTTTTAGACTTCCTCGTTCATTCTCTTGCAAGTGTGCAACTGTACATGACGATATTATCGTCTATTCAGGAAACCATTACTATCGGTATACACACCGTGAACCTAGTCCGCCACTGATAAAAATTTGCATAGAACAAATAAATGACTTTTTGCCTTCGACGCCGCCGAAGGGATGAGGAACAGATGCCCGGTCGATCGTCACATTTTCTCGCCGTGTTGGCAGAGTGTTGGCAACGTGTTGGAAGCAGCCATGGCAACAGTGGTGTTATTATCACCGTGAAGTCCTCGTCGCTTCCCCGCCTCTCACAGCTGGTCAAACACCTCCGCATTTCCTTAAAAGGACCAAACATTTTATCTTTCTGTTTTTAAGAAATAAGAGATGGTCAAACCCGAAACCTTCATCTAAAGCTGATCAAACACTTCCTTACCTCTTCAAAAAGGAAATACGATTTTATGTATACCCCCCCAAAAAAGAGGAAATTAGAGAAGGTTAAACTCATTTGACAGCTATGTGCCTCAATGTTTCCCTTCCTTTTGGTATGTCGTATTGGTGTATCTTCTCTGGAGAATTTTTCCCTTTCTGCTACGACCGGTGTAGGGGAACAGCATCGGCTTGGTATTGGTATTCGGTGAATTAGATTGATTTTGGTGTTAATTTACCTAGATTGGCATTTATTTGGTACTTGTATTGATGATATTTGTGCTTATTTGGCAATAGTATTGATTAGAACCAAATTGATATTCATTTGATTGTTGTTGCTGCAGAGGCTTTTAATGTTGTTTACTTGCTTGTTAAAGAGAGAGAGAGACAGACAGACAGACAGACAGAGAGAGAGAGAGAGAGAGGGAGACGGAGACATACAGATAGAGAGAGAGAGAGAGACGGAGACAGACACAGAGAGAGAGAGAGGGAGACGGAGACAGAGAGAGACGGAGACAGACAGACAGAGAGAGATAGAGGGAGACGGAGACAGAGAGAGAGGGAGACGGAGACAGAGAGAGAGAGAGAGAGAGAGACGGAGACAGAGAGAGAGAGAGATAAAGAGAGAACAAGAGAGAAGGAGAGAAGAGGAAAAGAGACAGGGGTAAAAAATCATCTAGAACCTGAAGGTAGGAAGTTCAAAACGTGTTGACAAATATTGGATGCATTGACGTGTCGTGTCGCTTTCGTAGGGAGAAAAAAGGAAAAAAAAGAAAAAAAAGACCTTCGATTTTCGCCGAGGGGAAAAGAGTCTCGAAAAATATAGTGAAGATAAAAATAGGTTTGGTAATAGTGAAAATAGGTATGGTTGTGATTAAATAGGTCGCGGTTTGATAAGTGTCGTGGTAATAAATCTGGTGTGATTGTGATTGTATAATGCCATGTGGAATAATTGTATAACAATTGCAATAATAATAATAATGATAATAATAATGATAAGAATAATAATAATGATAATAATAATAATAAATAAATACAATATATGTAGATATATGTAAAGCAATATAAAACAAATGTGTAATATGAAAAAAAAAATGTTAAAGAACTTGCTCAAGGTTTAACTGAATGGATATTCCATTACTGGCTCAGCTATAAGTATCGGATTCCAAGATCGGCTCTTAGGCAGCAGAGGGTCACTTTAGAAGCAGCAGAAAATCCCAAATGCTTGGCCGCTTGCTCTCTCTCTCTCTCTCTCTCTCTCTCTCTCTCTCTACAACTTATCAAAATCAAATCTCGCGCTCTCTCTCTCTCTGTCTCTCTCTCTCTCTCTTTCTCTCTCTCTCTCTCTCTCTCTCTCTCTCTCTCTCTCTCTCTCTCTCTCTCTCTCTCTCTCTCTCTCTCTCTCTCTCTCTCTCTCTCTCTCTCTCTCTCTCTCTCTCTCTCTCTCTCTCTCTCTCTCTCTCTCTCTCTCTCTCTCTCTCTAACTTATCAAAATCAAATCTCTCTCTCTCTCTCTCTCTCTCTCTCTCTCTCTCTCTCTCTCTCTCTCTCTCTCTCTCTCTCTCTCTCTCTCTCTCTCTCTCTCTCTCTCTCTCTCTCTCTCTCTCTCTCTCCAACTTATCAAAATCAAATCTCTCTCTCTCTCTCTCTCCAACTTATCAAAATCAAATCTCTCTCTCTCTCTCTCTCTCTCTCTCTCTCTCTCTCTCTCTCTCTCTCTCTCTCTCTCTCTCTCTCTCTACCCGTCCTCCACCCCCCACGTCTCCCCCTCCCTTCCGCCTCCCTCCCCACTTCGCTCAATTTCACCTTCGTCAGCTGATAAGCCTCCTTCCCTCCCCCTCACCCCCCCCCATATCAGCCTTCCGTCACCCCAGACAGACGTCACACGAAGACGTCACCTCCCTCGGGGCTCCGTCACTCAGTGCCATCCCGTCCCTGGCACTAGGAGGAGGAGGAGGAGGATGGGGAGGACGGAAGGAGGGAAGGTAGGGAGGAGGAGGTGGAGGGCAGTAGAGGAAAGAGACGAGAGGTGGAGGGGGAGGTGGCCCAACAGAAGGGGTGAGAGAGATAAGGAGGAAAGAGAGAGGGAGAGAGAAAGAGAAAGAAAGAAAGTAATGAGATAAGGCGAGACAGACAGAAAGAGAAAGAAAGAAAGGAGTGAGAGAGGACAGAAATGAAAGAGAGAGAATGAGTGATAAAGATGGAGAAAAAACACGAAAGACAAGAGACAGGAGATATTGTATATTCATTCGATTTGTTTGTTTGTTTGTCTGTTCTGCGTGGTTGTGTGAAGATATTCTTGTTTTCATCTTTTTATTTCTATTTATTTTGGTTTTGACTTCAGGCACAAACAGGTGTCACGTGGGACCCTCCGCCCCCCACCCTTTCTCTCTCCTTCTCCTCCCTCTCCTCCCTTCTCTTACCTTCCTCTTCTCCCTCTCCTCCTTCTCCTCCCCTCCTCCTCCTCCTCCTCCTCCTCCTCCCGCCCCTTTCCTCCCCCTCCTCCCTTTCTCCTCCCCTTCTCCTCCTCCTTCTCCTCCTCCCCTCTTTCTCAACCCCACTTCTATTGGGAAGATTTGGGATAAAACGAACCGAGATAATCCAACGGTAAGGATTTCCTCTCTCTCTCTCTCTCTCTCTCTCTCTCTCTCTCTCTCTCTCTCTCTCTCTCTCTCTCTTTCTCCCTTCCCCTCTTCCCCCACCCCCTACCCTCTCCTCTCCTCTCTCTCACCCTCCCTTTCCTCCTTTCATCCCTTCCCCCCCCACACACTTCCTCACTCACCCTTCCCCTCTCTCTCCTCCACCTCCCTCTCCCCCTCCCTCCCTCCGTTCCCCTCTATCTCTCTTCCCCCTCCTTCCTTTTTCACCCTTTCAGCCTTCCCTCCCTCCCTTCCCCACTCTTTCCCTCTTCCCTTCCTACCCTTCCGCTCTATCTCCTTCCTCTCCCTCCCTATCTCCCGTTTCCCCTCCCACCCTTTCCCTCTATCTCTTTCCTCCCCCCTCTCCCTCCCTCCCCTTTCCCCTCCCTCCCCCCTTTCCCCTCCCACCCTTTCCCTCTATCTCTTTCCTCCCCCCTCTCCCTCCCTCCCTCCCTCCCCTTTCCCCTCCCACCCTTCCCCTCTATCTCTTTCCTCCCCACTCTCCCTCCCCTTTCCCCTCCCACCCTTCCCCTCTATCTCTCTACTCCCCACTCTCCCTCCCTCCTCTTTCCCCTCGACCCTTCCCCTCTATCTCTTTCCTCTCCCTCCCTCCCTCCACTTTCCCCTCCCACCCTTCCCGTCTATCTCTTTCCTCCCCATTCTTCCTCTCCCTCCCGTTTCCCCTCTATCTCTTTCCTCTCCATCCCTCTCTCCCTCCCCTTTCCCCTCCCCCCCTTCCCCTCTCTCTCTTTCCTCCCCCCCCCTCCCTCCCTCCCTCCCCTTTCCCCTCCCACCCTTCCCCTCTATCTCTTTCCTCTCCCTCCCTCCCTCCCCTTTCCCCTCCCACCCTTCCCCTCTATCTCTTTCCTCTCCCTCCCTCCCTCCCTCCCCTTTCCCCTCCTTCACTCCCCTTTCCCCTCCCACCCTTCCCCTCTATCTCTTTCCTCCCCCATTCTTCCTCTCTCTCCCCTTTCCCCCTCCCACCCCACTTCCCCTCTATCTCTTTCTCTCTCCCTCCCTCCCTCCCTCCCTTTCTCCCTCCCACCCTTTCCCCTCTATCTCTTTCCCTCCCCCCTCTCCCTCCCTCCCTCCCTCCCTCCCCTTTCCCCTCCCCACCCCTTCCCCTCTATCTCTTTCCCTCTCCCTCCCTCCCTCCCTCCCTTCCTCCCACCCTTCCCCTCAATCTCTCCCTTCCTCCCTCCCTCCCTCCCTCCCTCCCCTTTCCCCTCCCACCCTTCCCCTCTATCTCTTTCCTCCCCACTCTCCCTCCCTCCCCTTTCCCCTCGCACCCTTCCCCTCTATTTATTTACTCCCCACTCTCCCCCTCCCACTCTTCCCCTCTATATCTTTCCTCTCCCTCCTTCCCTCCCCTTTCCCCTCTTACCCTTCCCCTCTATCTCTTTCCTCCCCACTCTACCCTTCCCCCTCCCCCCCTCTCCTGGGATTAGAGACACGTGGGAAAAGGTGAGGACTGCCGGGTTCTGGAGGCGTGTGTGTCGACTGTGACGTCACGGTTCACATAACGTTTGTAAATGGGTCGGGATTCTGTGTCTGTCTATCTGTTGGTTGGTGTGTATGTGTGAGTGTGGGAGAGAGAGAGAGAGAAAGAAAGAGAGAGAGAGAGAGAGAGAGAGAGAGAGAGAGAGAGAGAGAGAGAGAGAGAGAGAGAGAGAGAGAGAGAGAGAGAGAGAGAGAGAGAGAGAGAGAGAGAGAGAGAGAGAGAGAGAGAGAGAGAGAGAGAGAGATATGTGTGTGTGTGTGTGTGTAAAAAAAAAAGAATGAGAATGTAGTAAGAAATAATAATTTTCACTTTTTTCATTTCTAAAAAAATACATATACATGCATCTACGTATGTTACCCAAATGAATAAAAAACAATCAAAATTAACGCCCGTTTGTATTCATCATGTTATTCATCATGTATTCATCATGTTATTCATCATGTGTTCATCATGTATTCATCATGTTATTCATCATGTGTTCATCATGTATTCATCATGTTATTCATCATGTTATTCATCATGCATTTATCATGTATTCATCATGTTATTCATCATGTTATTCATCATGTATTCATCATGTTATTCACCTCATATTGCCAATCAACAATAATCTAATCAGTCAAGTAATCCATAAACAATTAGCTAACTTATAAGCAAGCAAGCAACTGATCGACAATCACTCAGTCAATTTATAGACAAGCAACCAATCAACTGATAGAGGAACGGCCAATCAATTAACCAATCACTGATCAAAAACAGTCAAATGACAGTCAATCACTCAACTGACCAATCGACAGTCAATCAATTAAATTACATCATACTCTGCTTGCATCCTCTGCTTTCCTCAATCAAAACAAGATGGCGACGGAGCAGCGTGGCGTCACTTTCCTTAATTTTCTTATTTCGAAAAGGGAGATGGATAAAGAAACTGAAATTCATTAATCATTTTCTTTTTTTTTCCTTCCTTCAACACGAAACTCGTCAAAGCTGCCTAAGGGACACCAGGCAACTCAGCAATTCCTATCTGCAATTGCATTTCGTTGGAGACTGTGTGTGAGAGAGAGAGGGGGGAAGGAAGAGAGAGGAAGAGGGAGGGGGAAAGAAGTAAGAGAGAGATTGAGGAAGAGGGAGGGGGGGGGAGTAAGAGAGGAAGAGAGAGAGAGGAAGAAGCAGGCGGAAGGAAGTAAGAGAGGGAGAGAGAGAGAGAGGAAGAGGGAGGATGGAGGAAGTAAGAGAAGGAAAGAGAGAGAGGAAGAAGGAAGGGGAGGAAGTTAAAGAGGGAGAGACAGAGAAAGAGAGAGAGAGAGAAAAGACAGAGAGAGAGAGAGGAAGAAAGAGAGATAGAGGAAGAGGGAGGGTGGAGGAAGTAAGAGAAGGAAAGAGAGAAAGGAAGAGGGAGGGGGAGGAAGTTAGAGAGGGAGAGAGAGAGAGGGGAGAGAGAGAGAGAGAGAGAGAGAGAGAGAGAGAGAGAGAGAGAGA
>BOPN01001453.1:65000-67500 GCA_017312705.2 Penaeus japonicus
AAGGTAGGGAGGGTATATGTGGGAGAGGGTAGGGAGGGTATATGGGGGGAAGGTAGGGAGGGTATATGTGGGAGAGACTAGGGAGGGTATATGGGGGGCGGAGGGCAGGGAGGGTAGGGAGTGTACATGGTTGGTAGGAGGAGGGAAGAGCAGGGAGAGTATATGGGGAGGGGGGAAGGGGAGTGGATAGCGAGGGTAGCCAGGGTACATGAGGGCGGGGGGAGGGAGAGGGGGAGGGGGGGAAGGAACAGGGTACCGGGAGGGGAGGAGAGGTCAAAGGGTTCTCTCCGAACAAGTGTCGCTTAAGTGGCCAAGAAGCCGAAGAAGGAAGCCGCTGCCATCTCAGCTTGTCTTCGTCGGGGTCTCACTGATCAAGGCAGCATGCTAGGGGGAGGGGCCCAGGGGAGGGGGGGGAGTGTGACCCCAGGAGAAAGGGTGGAAGGGGGGAGTGTGACCCTTGGGGAAAGGGGGAGTTTGACTCAAGGGGAAGGGGGGAGTTTGACCCCAGGGGGAAGTGGAAGGGTACATGTGATTACAGGGGTAAGGGGTACATGTGACTACAGGGGGAAGGGGTACGTGTGACACCAGGGGAAGGGGTACGTGGGACCCCAGGGGAAGGGGTACGTGTGACACCAGGGGAAGGGGTACATGAGACTTAGGGATAAAGTACGTGTGACACCAGGGAAAGGGAATGCGTGTGACACCAGGGGAAGAGATTACGTGAGACCTAAGGAAGAGTGCGTGTGACACCAGGGGAAGGGGTACGTGTGACACCAGGGGAAGGGGTACGTGAGACCTAAGGGAGAAGGGGTACGTGTGACACCAGGGGAAGGGGTACGTGTGACACCAGGGGAAGGGGTACGTGAGACCTAAGGGAGAAGGGGTACGTGTGACACCAGGGGAAGGGTCGTGTGACACCAGGGGAAGGGGTACGTGAACCCTGGGGAGAAGGGGTACGTGTGACACCAGGGGAAGGGGTATGGTGCAGGACACCAGGGGGAAGGGAATGCGTGTGACACCAGGGGAAGGGGTATGTGGGACACCAGGGGAAGGGGTACGTGTGACACCAGGGGAAGGGGTATGTGGGACACCAGGGGAAGGGGTACGTGGGACCTAAGGGAGAAGGGGTACGTGTGACACCAGGGGAAGGGGTATGTGGGACACCAGGGGAAGGGGTACGTGTGACACCAGGGGAAGGGGTACGTGGGACACCAGGGGAAGGGGTATGTGGGACACCAGGGGAAGGGGTACGTGTGACACCAGGGGAAGGGGTATGTGGGACACCAGGGGAAGGGGTATGTGGGACACCAGGGGAAGGGGTACGTGTGACACCAGGGGAAGGGGTATGTGGGACCCTAAGGGAGAAGGGGTACGTGTATTTTTCAGGGGAAGGGGTATGTGGGACACCAGGGGAAGGGGTACGTGTGACACCAGAGGGGAAGTGGTATGTAGGACCCTAAGGGAGAAGGGGTACGTGTGACACCAGGGGAAGGGGTATGTGGGACACCAGGGGAAGGGAGTGCGTGAGACCTAAGGAGAAGGGAGTACGTGTGACACCAGGGGAATGGGTACGTGTGACACCAGGGGAAGGGGTACGTGAGACCTAAGGGAGAAGGGGTACGTGTGACACCAGGGGAAGGGGTATGTAGGACACCAGAGGAAGGGGTACGTGTGACACCAGGGGGAAGGGGTATGTGGGACACCAGGGGAAGGGGTACGTGTGACACCAGGGAAAGGTATGTGGGACACCAGGGAAGGGTACGTGGGACCTCAGGGAGAAGGGAGTACGTGTGACACCAGGGGAAGGGTATGTGGGACACCAGGGAAGGGTACGTGTGACACCAGGGGAAGGGGTACGTGAGACACCAGGGGAAGGGGTATGTGGGACACCAGGGAAGGGTACGTGTGACACCAGGGGAAGGGGTATGTGGGACACCAGGGGAAGGGGTACGTGGGACACCAGGGGAAGGGAGTGCGTGTGACACCAGGGGAAGGGAGTATGTGGGACCTAGGGAGAAGGGAGTGCGTGTGACACCAGGGGAAGTGCGTGTGACACCAGGGGAAGGGGTATGTGGGACACCAGGGGAAGGGGTACGTGTGACACCAGGGGAAGGGGTACGTGAGACACCAGGGGAAGGGGTACGTGTGACACCAGGGGAAGGGGTATGTGGGACTGGGGGAGAAGGGAGTACGTGTGACACCAGGGGAAGGGAATGCGTGTGACACCAGGGGAAGGGGTATGTGGGACACCAGGGGAAGGGGTACGTGTGACACCAGGGGAAGGGGTACGTGTGACACCAGGGGAAGGGGTATGTGGGACACCAGGGGAAGGGGTACGTGTGACACCAGGGGAAGGGGTATGTGGGACCTAAGGGAGAAGGGGTACGTGTGACACCAGGGGAAGGGGTACATGAGACACCAGGGGAAGGGGTACATGAGACCTAAGGGAGAAGGGGTACGTGTGACACCAGGGGAAGGGGTACGTGTGACACCAGGGGAA
>BOPN01001453.1:82500-85000 GCA_017312705.2 Penaeus japonicus
CTCCTCCTCCTCCTCCTCTTCCCCCTCCCCCTCCTCCTTCTCCCTCTCCTTTTCCTCCTTCTCCTCTTTCTTTCTCCTCCTCGCCCTCTTCCTCCTCCCTCCTTCCTCTTTCTTTCTCCCCCTCCCTCTCCCCCTTTTTCATCATCTATCTTTCATCTCCTCCCTCTTCTCCTCCCCTCTGGCTCACTGCCCTTCATCTCTTCTGGCCTCCCCCACTCCTCCTCCTCCTCTCTTACCCTTCTTTCTTACCTCCCTCTCCTCCTCCTTCCTCTTCCTCTTCTTCCTCCTCCCCCTTTCTTCATTCCCCTCCCTCTCCTCCTCTTCCTCCCCCTCCTTTTCCTTCATCGTAAATAGTAGTAGTAGTAAATAATAATAAACGCGTCATTTATTGTCCACACTCCTTCATCATCATCCATCACCCATCATCATCATCATCATCATCATCATCAACATCATCATTATCATCATCATCATCATCATCATCATCATCATCATCATCATCATCACCTCCTCCTCCTCCTCCTCCCTCTCTTCCTCCTTCTTCCCTCCTCTTCTTCCTCCTCCACCCCCCTCCTCCTACTCCTCCCTCCTCCTTGAAGGACTGTCTCGAAGACGCTTACTCGCTTGGAGTCCCGTGGCTTTTTCACGAGGCTTGGCTATGCTCCGATGCTCATGTTTTTTTGGCCATGCTCCTTCTTTCTCTCTTCCTTCCTCCTCCTTTTCTTCCTTCTCATCGTTGTCTTGCGTTTTTATTTATTTATCTACTTCTTCCTCTCCCTTCTTTTTTTCTTGCCTTCCTCCTTCTCTTCTTCCTTCTAATCTTTGTCTTGTGTTTTTATTTGTTTATCTTCTTCCTCCTCCTCCTCCTCCTTATTCTCCTTTTTCCTCCTTCCACTCTTCTTCCTCCTTTATTTCCTCCTCCTCCTTATTCTCCTTTTTACTCCTCCCACTCTTCTTCCTCCTCCTCATTCCCTTTTTACTCCTCCCACTCCACTTCCTCCTCCTTTTCCTCCTCCTCCTCTTTCCCTTTTTATTCCTCCCACTCCACTTTCTCCCCCTTTTCATCCTCCTCCTTATTCTCCTTTTTACTCCCCCCACTCTTCTTCCTCCATCATTTCCTCCTCCTCCTCATTCCCTTTTTCCTCCTCCCACCCTTCTTCTTACTCCTTTTCTTCCTCCTACTTATTCTCCTTTTTCCTCCTCCCACTCCACTTCCTCCTCCTTTGCCTCCCCCTCCTCATCTCCTTTTTCCTCCTCCCACTCTACTTCCTCCTCCTTTTCCACTCCTTCTCTTCTCTCCCCCTTTTTCATCCTCCTCCTTATTCTCCCTTTTTACTCCCCCACTCTTCCTCCATCATTTCCTCCTCCTCCTCATTCCCTTTTTCCTCCTCCCACCCTTCTTCTTACTCCTTTTCTTCCTCCTACTTATTCTCCTTTTTCCTCCTCCCACTCCACTTCCTCCTCCTTTGCCTCCCCCTCCTCATCTCCTTTTTCCTCCTCCCACTCTACTTCCTCCTCCTTTGCCTCCCCCTCCTCATCTCCTTTTTCCTCCTCCCACTCTACTTCCTCCTCCTTTTCCACTCCTTCTCTTCCACTCCCTCCCCCCCCCCCCCCCCCCCTCCCCCCTCCCCCTCCCCCACCTTTTTCCCAGCGCATCCGAATTCCTTGCATGCGACTGTAAACCACATGCTTGGATGTTGATACTCGCAAGCAGGACAAACGTTTCCATGGTTGTGCTTTGCTTTCAGGTTATTTACAAATTTCATTGAAGATTTTTATTTCAGATAAGGATGATAATGATGATGATAACGGTGATGATAAGGAGGATAATGATGTTAGTGATGATGATAATGAAGATGATGATAAGGAGGGTAATGATGTCAGTGATGATAATGTGAATGATGATGTTAGTGATGATAATGAAGATGATAAGAAGGGTAATTATGTTAGTGATGATGATGAAGGTGATGATAAGGAGGGTAATGATGATGATAATGAAGATGATGATAAGGAGGGTAATGATGTTAGTGATGATAATGAAGATGATGATAATGAGGATAATGATCTTAGTGATTATAACGGTGATGATAATGAGGATAATGATGAAAATGAAGAAGATGATAAGAAGGGTAATGATGTTAGTGATGATGATGAAGGTGATGATAAGAAGAGTAATGATGTTAGTGATGATAATGAAGATGATGATAAGGAGGATAATGATGTTGATGATAATGAAGATGATGATTATAATAATTATAAAAATCACTGCTCGTTGTAGTAGCAGAGGTTGTCGTAATGATAACGATAATAACAATAATAGTAATAATGACATTGATAATAACTACAATAATGATAATAGTGATGATAGTGATAAGACTTGCAGTATTACGAAGAATTAATGATGCTAATATTAAAATCATAATGAAGATAATCATAATCATAACACATATCATGGTCATCATTAACACAAACAAACAAACAAACAAACAAAAAGAATAGA
>BOPN01001453.1:90000-100000 GCA_017312705.2 Penaeus japonicus
ATATATATATATATATATATATATATATATATATATATATGTGTGTGTGTGTGTGTGTATGTATGTATATGTATGTATATGTGTATATGTGTATATATATATATATATATATATGTATGTATATATATATATATATATATATATATATATATATATATATATATATATGTATGTGTGTATTTATATATATATGTATGCATATGTGCATATATGTATGTAGATGTGTATATGTATGTATATATATATATATATATATATATATATATATATATATATATTTATATAAGTGTGTGTGTATGTATATATTTATGTGTATATTTTTTTTCCCAATGCTTATTTACTATTTACTGTTGATTTCATATGTATTTTTATTTTTAGAATCCTATGTTTTAATGTCATAGATAGTGTATAATTTGTAAGCTTTTTAAGGTGCAACACGTCACCAAAAAAGCTAGGTCAGAACTAAACAATGTATATGACTGTATCCGAATACTTTTTGACCAAATAAACTATTTCTATTTCAATTTCAATTTCAAAAAAGCATCAACACCCCCCCCCCCCCCCTGACTCATTCACAGGCCCACCGGACAGGATACGGAAAGACCTTTTCGACTCCTCGTCAGATGGCGCCATCCTTTAATATGTCTTTAATCGCTTCAAGAGAAAAGTAGCTATCAATTGTGGCGTCAACAGGATGGCGTACGTTCGAGAAGAAAACACGGCTTGTGGCTTAACGTCGTGGCTTGTGTCACGTCCGCTGCTGATTCAACCATGGCGAAATCGCCAGGTCTGGTTGCTTGGTTTGGTTGCTTGTTGAGGTTGCTTGGTGTGGTTGCTTGGTTTGGTTGCTTGTTGTGGTTGCTTGTTGAGGTTGCTTGGTGTGGTTGCTTGGTCTGGTTGCTTGTTGTGGTTGCTTGTTGAGGTTGTTTGGTGTGGTTGCTTGGTTTGGTTGCTTGTGGTTGCTTGTTTTGGTTGCTTGGTGTGGTTGCTTGGTTTGGTTGCTTGGTTTGGTTGCTTGGTTTGGTTGCTTGTTGTGGTTGCTTGGTGTGGTTGCTTGGTTTGGTTGCTTGTTGAGGTTGTTTGGTGTGGTTGCTTGGTTTGGTTCCTTGTTGAGGTTGCTTGCTTTTGGTTGTTCGTCCGAGTTGCCTGTTTTGGTTGCTGGTTACTCTTGAGCTCGTCGACTTAATAGATACTTCATATTGGTACCAAAGTTAATCTATTGATACTTTATGCTGGTACCAAAATAATATACTCCGTTTTTTATCGGTACCAAGATAATCTAGGTAATTTATTGATAATCTTAATTGGTATGGAGATAAAGCACTTCCTTTTGGAATCGAGGTACTCAACTGATAATCTTTTTTAGCACCAAGATGGTATGCCAATGCTCCTTTGGGTACCAAGATAACATGGTACTCTTTTTATAGTAAGATCATGTGTACCAGTACGATGGTACCAAAATTTACTTCTCTCTATTATCATTTAATTCTATCGAGATAATTAACCAGCATTACATCATTGATAAGGACGCAATAGTCTACAGAATTGCCTAGTTAACTAAAGTATTTTTTATATATTATCGTTTAGTCAAAATGAAGAGATTCATTCCGATAAAAGTGAGTGGATCAGAATATAGGAAGTTGTTTCCGTTGTGTGATTCAGAGTCATTATCAGTCGTGACAAATTCTTATCTTTGGCATGAATGTGTCTTGATATGCAGGGCGCGTACATGTACATACACGCGCGTGTTAACACACATATATGTTGTACAGGGAGAGAGTGTGAGAGTTGCAGAGTTTGAGAGAGGGAGGGAAGGAGGGAGAGGGAAGGAGGGAGGGAGGGAGAGAGAGAGAGAGGGAGAGAGAGGGAAGGAGGGAGGGAGAGAGAGGGAAGGAGGGAGGGAGAGGAGAGGGGGAGGGAGAGAGAGAGAGAGAGAGAGAGAGAGAGAGAGAGAGAGAGAGAGAGAGAGAGAGAGAGAGAGAGAGAGAGAGAGAGAGAGAGAGAGAGAGAGAGAGAGAGAGAGAGAGAGAGAGAGAGAGACAGACAGAGACAAACAGACAGGTAGACAGAAACAAACAGACAGGCAGACAGAGACAAACAGACAGGCAGACAGAGATAAACAGTACACAGTGAAACAAATAATTAAACATACAAACAGTAAGACAAACAGGGGAATAGATAGAATTATGAATTCATACAGACAGACAGGTATACAATTAGATGGAAAGATATACATAAACATATAGAAAGACAGAATTATAGATGGAGAGTCAGATGGAATGTTATGTAAATAGATAGAGGGAGAGATAACACAACTTGAATTAAATATAGATGTGTGCATAGGTAGATAGATGTATAGATAAGTGATCGCAGATATACTGAAGGTCGGCGAGTGAAAAGCAGATACTGAATCAATAATTTAATCAATTTTTATGATTAAATTTTTTTATGATTAAAAAGTGAGACCTGAGAGAGAGAAAAAAAGTATTTTTTTATGTATTGAATAATTATTTGAAAAATGTAAGAGAATAAGGACAGAGAGGGACAAATTGAAAAAAAAGAAAAAAGTATATATATATATATATATATATATATATATATATATATATATACTAATATATATATATATATATATATATATATATATATATATATATATATATATATATATATATACATATACATATATGTATATATATATATATATATATATATATATACATATATATATATATATATATATATATACACATATATATATATATATATATATATATATATATATATATATATATATATATATACATATATATATATAATGCTTATCAACACACAATAAATGTTTGTGTAAATAAAAAAAAGAAATACATATATATATATATATATATATATATATATATATATATATATATATATATATATATATATATATATACTGAATGATAATTAAAAAGAACACTTAAGTGAACAGTGAAGGAGAGAGGCGAGAGAGAGGCGAAGTGGGACACAGAGTCGAGGAGGAGAAACGAGAGTGACAGATCCCGCCGAGGAGCTGCTCCAGCATGCAACTCGAGGATTACCGGTCATCCTTGACAAATTCCTGGTCGTGGCGGAGCCGAGAGAGTATCGAGGTGGAGGGGGGGAGGGGGGTGCGGGAGGGAAGGTGGCAGAGGGAGCGGGAGGGGAGGGGGAGAGGGAGGGGAGGGGGAGAGGGAGGGAAGGTGGAGGGGGGAGGGGGGCTCTTGTTGGATGGGGAGAGGGGGAGGGGGACTAGGGCCTTGGAGGTTTCTTTAGGGCGGCGAGTACCTTGTGTGTGTGTGTGTGTTTTCTGACTTGGTTTCCGAGTGTTTTTAAAGTCCTTAGGTTGCTTGTGACTTCAATTCTAGATAGTACTCGTAAATCGTCTTCGGAACATATTCGTAAATGTTTTTTGTTTTGTTTTGTTTTATTTTTGTCGTTTTCATATTTTTGCCTTTTTTTGGGGGGGGTTACTTGTATCACAAGTATCTTCATTTCTGTCTTGCTTTCGTTTCGTTTCTCTTCCTGTATTTAATCCGTTTCTGTTCGTCTCGTGCGTTTGATTTCGAGTACATAGAAGTCCTTTTAGCTCCTTTTAGTCCTCATGAAACTCATACTTAAGGACTCACCCTCTATTCACGGTCGCTTTCCTCTTTTAACTATATTAATGCAAATCAATGTGTATCCACGCGTCCACTGTAAAAACGGTTACTTTCGAGTCCTGTGAGACCGTGTGAGTATTCCACTTTCCACTTATTTACTTTTGCTTTCTATCTATTGATTGTCTCCTGTCTTTTTATGTTTGTGTGTGTTTCTGTCGCTTTATTTGTATTTTTTTCGTTTTTTTCTGTTTCTTTTTTTCGATGTCTGTTTTTTCGTTTGTTTTTTTTCTATTATCTATCTCTCTCTCTTTCTCTCCCCGCGTCTCCTAGTCATTAATATATTTCATTGCGAATTTATCTCCTTTTACTTCCTGCTCACCAATAAGTAATAAACAACACACCCCATTTTGAATCTTCCAAAACGCAGGAGTAACCCACGAAGCCACATGAGTAAAGCCACACGAAAAAAACAAAAGCCAATCCATACAGACAGAACCAAGGGTCAGTGACTCCTTTCCCCCAAAACCATGATGTCTAATTGCCTCTCCCAACAGCCTGCGACAGGGTAAACGAGGCAGTTGCGGCATAATCATTCCACTAGCACCATTCAGAGCTAGTCTAACCGCAGCGAGTTAAGTAATTGGCGTGTTTACAACGGCAGCCATCCACCCATTCGCCCAAGAATTCTCACAGAAGAGGAGGAGAGTAAATGGGCTAACTTTCTCTTTGTCTTGTTTTCGTGATTTCTGCTTGATTTTCTGGTTGAGTTTCGAGGTGGGTTGTGTCTTTTTTGGGGGGAAAGCGTATGGGAAGGGAAGGAGGGGGAGGGAGTTGTTTGGGTTGTTTTCTTTGTATTATTTTTTTTATTATTTCTTTGCTTAGGTAGTGTTTTTTTTATGGTTTTATGCTATACTTTAGTTGGTTGTTCTTTGAGAGAGTTGAAGGTTTATGGGGGGAATCGTCTTAAGGGTGCCGTTTGAAGGCGAACGTATCAACGTGACTTAATCTGCATTAATCCACCGTTTGGGCGTTGCCGTTCGTGGACGAAGAAGAAGGCCGACATGCGCATAACCTTCGGCTGCGCACGCATGCCGTGATCCATGTGGCTCTCATGACGGAAAGATCCTCCCGTCAATATTATTCTGTTTGTCATTAAACGATAAAGTTTCGGTCTGAAGAGCAGATCATGGAGTCGATACCTCTCTCTTTTTTTCTTTTTTCTTTTTTTTAGGAAGTTGCTCAGCTATCGGAAGAACAGATCGGAGCAAATCAGTGATCAGCTTTAGGATGTCTGCCTTATTCAGGAGGAAGACCTGGGCCAGATGGATTTATTTAGGAACGCCTCCGAGGTGGAATTCCAAGGAGGTTAGGAATCCACACTCTGCATTTAGGCCTTTTTGCAACACGACTCCGAGAAATATCATATGCGCTTGATGTCAGAATTCATGGTAAAGGTTGAGCTTGCTTGATGTTGCACTTGTTATGTTATTACCCGTGTAGACATAATTTCAACCAAATATTAAAGTAGAAAGGCCTTTCTGCAGATCTAGCTTCACGGAAACCTCTGAAGGAATCCTCACAGAAATTAAATCATACTTCCATGTAAGGATTTTTTATTTTTCATTTTATTTTTATTATTTTTTTTAAGGGTGCCAACAAGGATGAGATGTATCCTCCTGTTACTTTCAGTCGAATAAATTTCTCTTTAATCCCTGGAATTCTACGGAAAGAAGGAACTTCAAGCTACTGGAGGAGGAAAGACCTAGGGTAAGATAAAAGAAAGTTAAGGTGACTAGATGAGGGGAAGAAGCCTGATGGAGAAGTGCTGGAGAGAGAGAGAGAGAGAGAGAGAGAGAGAGAGAGAGAAAGGGAGATATAGAGAGAAGAGAGGAAAGTAAACAGAGAGAGAGAAAGAGAAAGAAAGAGAGGGAAAGAGAGCCGGACAGGTAGAAGCAGAGGCAGAGCGTGAGAAAGAGAAGTAAAGAGAGTGATATAGAAAAAATATATATAGAGGGAGAATGAGAGATAGAAAGAAAGAAAGAGATAGAGGAAGAGAAAAAGGAAATAGAGAGAGCGAGACAGATACAGAGAGAAAAGTTAGTCCCAAGCAGAAAACGAGGTTAGAGTAAAGAAGGAAGCGAGTTGGGGAGGGGGGGGGGGGGGGGGTAGTCGAGTAGCAGCAGCAGGCTTGTCAAGAGGCAGGTAGCCCTTCAGAGCGTAGCCACTCGACTCTCGAAGGAGGCTGAAGAGGTGTTGTAATGCTAGCGTGTTGACCCTTACCCCAGCGTGGGAAGGAGTGTGCGTGCACGTGTGTGTGTGTATGTATGTGTATGTGTGTGTAAGAGGGGGTGTGAGTATATGTGCTGTGTGTGTGAGAGAGAAGGTGTGTGTGTGTGTGTGTTTGTGCATGCATGCATGTACATAATGTGTGTGTGTGTGGGTGGGGGGGCACTGGAATTTGGGAAAAGACCTTTCCATTTTTCTTTGCTTTATTTACTTTCCTTAATACAGTTTATGTTTACACAAACAAGAATGCGTGGCAGTGAGAATAACAATGATCTCTATCTCTCTCTCTGCACCCCCCCTCCCCCATCTCTCTCTCTCTCTCTCTCTCTCCCCCCCTCCCCCCTCCCTCTCTCTCTCTCTCTCTCTCTCTCTCTCCCTCCCTCCCTCCCTCCCTCCCTCCCTCCCTCCCTCCCTCCCTTTCTCTCTCCCTCCCTCCCTCTGTCTCTCTCTCTCTCTCGCTCTCGCTATGGCTCTCTCCTTCAGATACCCCCCCCCCCTCACTCACGCTCTCTCTCTCTCTCTCTCTCTCTCTCTCTCTCTCTCTCTCTCTCTCTCTCTCTCTCTCTCTCTCTCTCTCTCTCTCTCTCTCTCTCTCTCTCTCTCTCTCTCTCTCTCTCTCTCTCTCTCTTTATGTCTGTGTATGTGTTTGTTTCCGCGGATGTGTCTGTATCCATGTGCTTGTACCTTTCCATGTCTCCGTTTATGTATTATTGCCCATATTTATTCATCTGTATTTTCCCTTTTTTTCGCCAGTCCTACGCTCGACTTCCATTTATCTATTTCCGAGCTATCGAGTCGCGTTTCTGAGGTGAATCATTTAGAGAGGATATTAGTGTCGACCTGAGATGATGGGTCACCAACATCATTCATTAAATCATGTCAAATTACGGGAATATGTTTGAATTCTTAATCATCATCTTTAACTATTTGATGGTTATTATCATTACTGTCGGTATTATGCTGGTAATGGTAATGATGATTGTTATTATCATATTTATTACATTGTCATTATGATTATGTTATCATAAATTGCTTTGTCTTTGTTTTCTACCATTTAACGACCGCATAATCTAGAGAGAGGGAGAGGGAAAAGGAGAGAGAGAGAGAGAGAATGAGAGAGGGAGGGAGGGAGAGAGAGAGAGGTGGGGGGAGATGAAAGAGAGAGAGGAAGAGGGAGAGAAACGGGGTTAACTGGAGAGAAGCAAAGAAACTGTTAGGTATTTCACAATACATGTTCTTTCTTACTAGCATTATTTTTGTCTAATATCAGTCTGATCTCCTATTTGCTAACCACAGGTATCTGTATATCACCCCCTTCAGGTATCTGTAACCCAGCTCTCTCTCTCTTTCTCTCTCTCTCTCTCTCTCTCTCTCTCTCTCTCTCTCTCTCTCTCTCTCTCTCTCTCTCTCTCTCTCTCTCTCTCTCTCTTATTCTCTCTCTTTCTCTTTCTCTTTCTTTCTCTTTCTCTCTCTATCTCTCTTCGAATAATCTGTTTACCAAATTACCCATTATTATCATGATTGTTATCAATATCATCATTAATATTATCATCACAAAACACACACACACACACACTCACACACACACACACACACACACTCACTCCCTCCCTCCCAAGTACACGCGCACCAGTGAGTCACTGTCGGTCAGCAGCGAAGCCTCAAAGAAACAGTACTCACTCACACACCAGACAATAACTGTGAGTCACATCCTGCTACAGTGACACATTGTAAGTTCATGTCTGTGGCTGCACCCTCACTGACATGGGGCTCTGACACTCATTTTTTTTTCTAGTAAGGATGCGACAGGTGTGTGAGGGGTGGGTTGGGGGTGTGGGGTTGTGGAGGGGGTTGTGTGTGTGTGTGTTTGGGGAAAGGAGGTTTTGTGCATGAATTATGATTATAAAAGTAGTGATAACTATAATGATCATAATAATGATAATGATAGCCATTATAATCATAACGAAAATATTGATCATGATGATATAGTAATAATGATGCTGATATTGATAATGATTATGCTATTGATGATAATAATGAAATGATTATCATTATTGTTATTACTATTATCGTTATCATTAATGATGGTGATAATCACAACAATAATGACAATGATAATGAAAGTGGTAATGATGATGATAACAATGATAATGACAACGATGATAATAATAATAACGACAATGATAATGATAGTAACGATAACAGTAATGTATTTCATCTACGTGTTCAGGGAGGGACGGCTGTGTGTGCGTGCGTGCGTGTGTGTGTGTGTGTGTATTTGAATATGTTCGATTATGCATGTCCCTGTGTTTGAGTGTGCCTCGGGAAGATTGGTGTGTGTGTGTGTGTGTGTGTGTGTGTGTGTGTGTGTGTGTGTGTGTGTGTGTACATGTCGGGTTGGATAGTACGTGTTTGCCATATGTAAACGCACACATTCGTTCACATGAATCTTAAATACATCTTTGCAATCATTATCATCATTATCATCTTCATCACTACTTTCATCATTGGGATCTTCGTAATGATGGTGATGATGATAATGGTAGTAATAGTGATATTGATGATAATGATAATGCTAAAAATAATAATAATGATAATGATGATTATGGTTATGATGGTAATAATGACAATGATAATAATGATTATGATAATATTAGTAATAATGATAATATTAATAGCAATAATGATAAATATAATGATAACAACGATAATATCAAGTGATTATAATGATAATGATGATGATAATAACAGTTGATGATAATAATTGTTGCTATCATTACTATCATTATTATCAATATCAGCATTATTATTATCATTATCATTATTATCATTGCCAATACTATTATCAATATCAATATCATTATTAAGTTAATGTTATTAGCATAATCATTATCATTATTTTTATCAATATCATTATCAATATCATTATTAAGTTAATATCGTTATCAGCATCATTATCATCATTACTATCATCATCATCATCATGACTATCACCATCATTGCAAATACTGTCTTGTTTTCTGTTATTGTTGTTTTTGTTGCATAATTCCGATCCCTTTAAACATCAACATAAATTGTTTACAAACACCATTACAATCACTAATCTTATAAATGGAGAAGTATAAACAGAATGTGAAACCGCGTGCAGGTAATACAAGGGCATGTGCTTGGATTCGTGTGTGTGTGTGTGTGTGTGTGTGTGTGTGTGTGTGTGTGTGTGTGTGTGTGTGTGTGTGTGTGTGTGTGTGTGTGTGCGCGCGCATGTACGTAATGTGTGTGTGTGTGTGTGTGCATGTATGTATGTACGTAATGTATGTGTGTGTGTGTGTGTGTGTGTGTGTGCGCATTTCAGTGCCTATGCCTTCGCCCGCGTGTGTGCTTGCGTGCGTTCCCGGAACGAGGGGCGGACGAACCGAGTAATTAGTGTGAATCACTATTCACTGAGGGTGCTTTGGGGCTTGTCGCCTGTGCCCGGGACGTGTAGCTCTTTCTCTCCCTCTCGTTCTCTCGCTTTCTCTTTCTCTGCTTGCATGTCTGTCTGCCTCTGTCTCTTTCTCTCTATCTATTTATCTATCTATCTACCTCTCTATCTATCTATTTATCTATCCACCTTTCTCTCTCTCTATCTATCTATCTATCTATCTATCTATCTATCTATCTATATCAATCTACCTCTCCACCTCTTTATTTATCTATCTCTCTTTCTCTCTATCTATCCATCTCTCTCTCTCTCTCTTGGCAACCCTGTTCATCTCGCCCTTTGCAACGTTGCAATTCCGGTCGCCTTGCGGTGGCGAGACACATGCATACATGCACGTACGCACGCACACATTCACGTACAGTCGTACATGCCAGCACACATGTTTGTAAAACGAACACGCTTGAGTAGTAAAGTATGAACATATATACGCACATACGTAGATTCACACGTACATCCACACGTATACATATACACAGAGACACACAGTTGTTAATAATTGTCTAATGGTTTATGTTCCAAGAAATATCGATTTTCGATTATATATGTATGTGTGTTTGTGTATGTGTGTGTGCGCGTGTGCGTGCGTGCGTGCGTGTGTGTGTGTGTGTGTGCT
>BOPN01001453.1:112500-127500 GCA_017312705.2 Penaeus japonicus
GCCTGTCTCTCTCTTTCCTCCCGTCTTCGATTTTCCGTTTCCTCTCTTGATATTTGGTCGTGTATCTTCTTCTTTCTCATGGGGGGATTGAGTAAGTTACGCCGAATGAATGACAAAATTTAGATATAAGTTGGACAGTCTGCGATCATATAATAAATAACAAGGGCCATTGCCGCCGACAAGCCAAAGATCATTTACTTGTTTGCTCGAGTTGGCGTTTACGCATCTTTAAAAATGGCGGGCAACTCCCGAGTCAAGCGAGAGCCTGGGCGAAAACGGACAAAAATGGAGACACGCCATTCTTTCGAACAAATAATCCTCGATCCAAACACAACAACACACATCTTAAGGCCTTTCCTAATCGCCTCCAAATATTAGGCTAAAAAACGTGAAATTGGAATCCTTAGAGACTCAGGGCATGATCGCGGCGCCGACCAATGAGCGGCGAGCGGCGTGACGTCACTGGCTTGGCTTGGGCGGAGGAGCCGGGCGTGGTTCAGTCGTGGCTCAGTCGGCCAGCTGTGTGCGCGGACGAGACGTGTGACCGTCGCATTGGTTTTAACCCCCCACTGTACACTTAGAACTCCGTTACGTTTTTCGACTTTGGTTCTTTTGTAAATCCACTTTCCATCCAACATGACAACCGAAACCGACACTAAGCCCGTGGAGCAGACCGAGGAGAAGAAGGAGGAGGTGAAGGATGAAGTAAAGAAGGAGGAGGCGGAGGTGAACAACGCCGATGAAAAGGTAGATGACAAGGCCGAGAAGGCGGACAAAGAGAAGAAGGAAGAGAAGAAAGAAGTCAAACCCAAGAAGGAGCCCGCCCCTCCCAAGCCGGCGGTGCACAAGCTGGATTTCGAGAAAGACGTCGTGTACCTTTACCAATTCACCCGGACGCCCGTGCTGCCGTCCCTCAGCCCGTACTGCCTCAAGGTGGAGACCTGGCTTAGGCTCGCTGGTTTGAAGTACGAGGTAAGTGGCTTGCAGCGTCTTTTCTGTTGCAAATCGGGGAAGGAGCAAAGCTGGAGAGACGTTTCAGCGCCTACTAAGGGCGCGTCGCTCTTGGCGTGAGGACGGACTAGCGCGATGGGCGGACCGTCTCTCTCCTCTTTGTGCGCCGTGAAGGGCTGGAGAAGTTCTCGATTCGCCAGGAGGATCTAGAATTAACCAAGGACTTTATATGAAAGTAAAGGGAATTTTCTGCCTTGAAGTGAGAGAATGATTTAATTTCGATTCGTGTGAGAGAGCGAAGGCGAGAGTTTGGCAGCGGCGTTGGAGTCTCGGCTAAGCGTCGCTCGCTCGCTCGCTCGCCCGGCCGACGCGAGCTGACCCTTAGATCATTTTCTCTCCCTTGTGCACGGCATTACTAATTTTCTTGGCTTTATCTTTAATTTTGGGGATTATTTTGATTTTCATGCCCTGGCTTATAAGTACAGAATCTTCCTCTAGGTAATGCTTGCACTCGTAAAGTTTTCAGTCTGTGTAGAGCTAGCGTGAAAATTTCAAGATGTTCTTTTAAACCTTCCCCTTTGAAAAATCAAGTTCCCCTCGAGCCAGGTGGGCGTGGGTTTGTGGGCGCAAGCATCGTGATCCGACCAATTGTCCCTTGATTACAACCACAGTCGCGTCCTCTCTCCCTCCATCCTCCCTGGCTTGGGGGGTGGTTGCTGTTCCTCCCCTCCCTCTCACCCTTCACCCCCTCACCCTTGTGCTGTGCCTCCCCCCTCTCTTTGACCACGGTTTGTCCTGGGGGGGGAGGGAAAGGGGAGGGAGGAGGAAAGGTTGCCTGGCTGGTCCCTCTGTTGTTAGGTTAGCTTGGGTGCTATGGAGCCTTCCTTCCGTTGCTTGGTTGAAGTCTGCTGCCGGATTCTTTGTCTCGTAAACGGGTGGCGTTTACACTGATCGCGGGGGTCTGCTGGGTTGTAGTTTTCTGGGTGATATTGCTCGACGGGGCTTGGTTGGTATGGTTGTTTGGCTGTCTGGTCGGGAGTCCCGTGTTGGTGTGGTTGTTGGCTTAGATGTGTTGAGACTCGCGTCAAAGGGCTTAATTAGCTAGCTTGTCTTGCCTCTCACGAGCTGTCAGTTCCTAAATTCGATTCAAATATTCCCCGCTCCGCCCTTTGCAAGCACGAAAGACTAGCTTCCGCGCCCAGGCTCAGGCCGACGCTGCCTTTTCCTCACAGAAGCGGGACAAAGCATCCACTCCTGTGACGCAGCCGAGTGCAAGCTGGCCGGCAGAGGTTGCGCACGGGATCGCTCGCTGCTTGTCGGGATAAGCCTCGGCGGGCCAGGAAAATGGATGGGAATGGGCGTTAGGTGGGCGGGCGTATGTACTTGTGTGTTTATGTATGTATGTATGTGTGTATATGTATATATGAGTGGGGGCAGGCGTTGTGCGTGTTTTGGTGTGAGTGAGAATGAGAACTCCTGTATAGGATGAGTGGGCGTGGGTAGGCGTTTAGGTTGTTGGGAAAGGGATGATTGGAAGGCTCGTGTGTGTGTGGTCCGAGTCGGGATGGTGGAAGTGCAACAGGGTTGTGGGTAATCTGCTCCCGCCGTTCTCAGCACAGCGTTAATGGAGGCGGGTTGAATGCCTCTGCCCTTTCAGGAGTGTACTGGGTGAATGCGCGTGTGTACTTTCGGGTGTAAGCTTTAGGGAGAATGCGAACAGGTCCCTGGGCGTATTGTGTAGGAGTCTAGCCCCGAGTCCCTTTTCCAGGAGATACGATCACAAATTTCGATTCGTCCCCCCATTTTCAGATGTATCCCGCGCCTCAAAGGGCGTTTTCTGGGAGGGGGGGGATTTGGCGATTCTAATATGCCTGTTGTAAAAGGATAAGCTAATCCTTGACCGCGGAGGAGTTCCCAGGAGGATGAGGAACCCTTTAAAAAAGGAGGGATTTAAAGGGGCCCTTCGTGGTCAGTGCTTTATCATTTTTTTCTTTTTTCATCTTGGGTTTTGTGAGGGAAAAGTAGACCGCCTTGCGTCACGGCTTGACCTTAGTGGGCGTGGCTCGGGAGGAGTGGGCGTGTGGCGGTCCCGTTGCAAGGCTCTTCTCCATCTATCACGAGAGCGACTGTTGACAGTGTCTGAGGCGAGTCGAGTCAAGTCAAGTCAGCGTCGCCAGAGGACTTATCCGAGAGCGATCTCCCCTGTCGACAGCCGCCCCTCCTTAACCTGGCGTTCACGAGCTCTCCGCAGTCGCGTTTTTTTTTCTTTTCTTTTCATTTTGGTCGATCGAAAACGCTGGTTTCTTTTGGGCTTCCGAGGGGAAAGGAATGATTTCAGGATGAGGAGTCGAATGCTTTGACGTGTGGGGGCTCCTTGGTAGATTCGTTCCACCATCCCACGCCATTTAGTCGAGGTGAAATTGGGAATAGGGATCGCCCGAGGCTATTCCGTCTACACTTCCTCCCCCCCCCTCTCTACTTCCTTCCTCTGAAGAAGCGTCCCTCGCCCGCCGGAAGTCCTCGGGCTCATTAGGCATGCAAATCCCACGGGCGCTTCTGGGCCGCAGCCTTGGCGGGCCCGCGAGCAGCTTGGCAGGAAACCCCTAGTGCATCGGCCGGGCTTAAAGGGAGACTTTAATTCCTGTGATTGTTTAAATGCTCACGGGGAGGGAGAAGGGAGAATGATAGCACTAGCAGGGTAAGTAAGTGCTATCTTTGCCTCCCCTCCTTCCCCCTTCCTTCTCTCCTCCTCCCCTTTCCCCTTCTCCGCTGCCGTGGCAGATGGCGACAGATGGCTGAGGGGGGAAGTTTGTACTAACGGTAACGGAAGATTGTCTTTTAGGAGGCGGCGGCAAGATGTTTCTTTCAAAAAAGTGGAGTCGCGCCGCTTGATGGTTCGGGCGGCGGCGGCGGCGTTGTCGGTGGACAGGTGGCGTGCATGTGTTTAAAAAAAAGGATGCGTCTGTGTGAGACACTTCTCTCGAGGAGGGGAAGCGTTCTTTCTTACTCAGCAGTGCCTCTTGTTCCCCTCACTCCTTCCCCTCTCTCCCACTCCCCTTTCCCTTCCTTTACCTCCCCCCTCCCCCCTCCCTCACCTCCCCGAGCCATCCGTCACCAGGTGTTGACGGCGCGCGGACCGGATGCATTCTTAACGACGTCATAACGACTCCTAAACGACGCTGGGGCGACAAATCTGCCTGCGCTGAAGTGGTTCCAGGTGACCCAGCATGGCGTGCTTGGCAACAGCCTTGCTCCGACCGACCTCCCTCTCTGCGGCCAACAGCGTGCTGGCCCCCGCCCGCCCGCCCGCCCGCCCTCGTTGCACGCTGCACGGAATCGATACCGAATGTACACATCTTGGATGCACCGAGCTTGCTTGTAATTGCACCCAGACGAGGCTGCCGGCCCATACCTCTCGAGACCCTCTGTGCCCTCTTTCCATCTTACCCCTTTCTCTATCTTCATTTATTCTCCTTTCTCTTCCCCCTTCTCCCTCTATCCTTCTCCCCTCTGTACTCTTACCTTCACTTTCTCGTTCATTTCCTCTTAGTTAGTCCTTGTTTGCTGGTCCTCGGAGGGTCGGGGACGGGGGAAGGGAGGCAGACGCACAGCTGTAAATTCCTTAAAGGGACAAGCGAGGCACCTAAGAGGGCGCTGGTACTTGGGGGAGGGAGTTGAGTGCCCGACACATGGGCCGCAGATAGTGCCATGTTTTGTTTGGTTTTTATGGCTGGGCAGAAGGGGGAAGGGGAGGGGAGGGGTCAGAGGTGGTTAGGTCTTGAGGAGCTCAGCCTACGGGGGGAGGGGGGGTGAGGCGGAGGGGGGGAGACAATGGCGTCCGTTCATTACACTTCTGTTCGTTGGCTTTTGAGATGGCTTTTTTTTTGGCATTTCCGGGGTATCTTGTGTGTGCGTTTAAGGAGGGGCAGGGGGAGGGAGTTGAGGGAGGTAGTTAAATCCCCATCACAGTCTCTCTCTCTCTCTCTCTCTCTCTCTCTCTCTCTCTCTCTCTCTCTCTCTCTCTCTCTCTCTCTCTCTCTCTCTCTCTCTCTCTCTACATATTACCTTGGAGCACTATTGATACCCTTTACCCTCATATAAACAAGTCTCCCCTCTTTACCCTCGTCGGATTGTCGTAACGTGTTGGATAGGTATTCTCTGTCCAGATAGATCTTTCACCTTCCTCTGTCTATTTGTCTCGTACTTTTTCTCTCGCCTTTCATATTTCACTCGTTATTCCTTCTCTTTCTCTCCCACCCTTTTCTCTCCCACTCCCTTTTTCTCTCCCAACCCCCTCCTCTGGCCTTGGGATATTACTCTTGGTGTTAATTAATGATAAGTTTTACGTGCGAAGCCCTTGCCATACAGTTAGTGGGCTTGAGTATGATGCAACGCCACTCGGGCGCCGATGTATGGGTTTTTAGGTTTGGTGGTTGCCATGTTTACTTCCCTCAGGACGGGTCGGGGGAGGGGGAGAGTGACGGCGTTGCGTTGGATGGGGCATGGAGGGCATAGGGTAAATGGGTGTGTGGGGTGGGGGGAGATTTGTAAACACGCCGGTGCCGCCAGATGGGTGGGGGAGGCAGCGTTAGCATGAAATAGCTAGCGGCTGGTAAGGTTTCACTAGGGGGAGAGGGGTGGGGCAGGGATGGGGTGGTGTTATACGTCAATGTGTGACTGTAGAATCTCGAATACGATGTATTTCTCCTTTTGTAGTTGTGGTTTTGTAGTGGCTTTTCACGGCTTGGATTTCGGAAGGCATTGGCTTCGGAGGTAAGCAAGCCACAGGAATACGTAATTGACTTGCTGGTAGCATATGGGGTGGACCGTATCATTACCGCAAAAACGGAAAGAAGAAGAAAGGCCTTTACGGTGTTTTACTGGCGCGGGTACAGACAGACGTTTACACGGAGTGGGAGAAGGCAGGGGGGTTAACAGCTAACATGGGGGTAGCTTTCGAGTAGTCCTTTCCATTGTGTGAAGTGGGGGAGATGGTTTGTGTTTGTGGAAGTGGAAGTGGAATGGAAAGAGAGGGGGGGAGGTTCTCACGCTCTCTTCCTGACACACCACCCCCCTTTCCTCCCTCCCCTCCCCTCCCTCCCGCATCTCGTTCGGACTTTCCCTCTTCCTATACCCCTACCCCCACCCCCATACCAGGGATGTGCTTGTTTGCTTTCACACATCTTGGTTCTTGTGGTAAATTATACACAAGCATTAAGTTGTTTGATATATACTGGTATGTGTATGTGTGGCGTGTATATAGTGTACATGATTGTGTGTGTGGTGTACGTATTGTGTATGTTGTGTATGCGCGTGTAGTGTGTGTGTGTGGGGGGGAGGGGGCTTGCATAATACAGCGGTGTTGCCAATCTCTCTGTGCCCTTTGATTAATTAAGGAGCAGAGTTTTTTTCACAGCCAAAAGGTCGTGCTTCGGCCATCGGTTGCCGCGGTTTTAAAAGGACAGTCGTGACGTTACTCGCTTGGGTTATTCCCCTCTCCGCCCCCCCCCCCTTCCCCACCCATTCCCTGACCTTCACTCTTGCTTGCCAACCCTGCCACTTAGGCCGCTGTTTTGGGCGTCTCGGCTGGGAATGTGAAGTTTGTAGACCCGGTCACCCTCGACAAACATGGGAGTACTCCCCCCTATCCCCTCCCTCCCTGGAATACCTCCCCCATCCTCCCCCCCTCTCTCCTCCACCAACGCCACGCACAAACACGACATATCATTCGACTGTTACACCCTCCCCTCCCTCCCCTCTCCCTTTCCCCTTCCTCCCCCCTCCCCCTCCCCCCTCTTACCTCTTCTTCCTCTCTCCTCCCCCCCATCCCCACCCCACCCGTCCGCCCGCCCGCGACCGGAACTTCCGCCGCCTCGCCCACCAGAAGCTATCATTACGTGTGACTGCTCGCCCGGGCCGCCCTCCGCGCGCTCGCTCGCTTCGGGACCGTCCGTTTCCCTTTTCCTTTTCGAAAATACGGTGGAAGTATTAGTCCAAGTTTGTCAAACGGAATGAGAAGGAATTTCTTGCGTATTTACTTAAGAATCGTATCAAAATCCTTTCGATATCACGAGAGGGGGAAAAATTGAGCTTTTTTTTTTTTTTTAAGTTTTGAAATTTTGCTCCGAGCTGCGGTGGCGGTTACCCATAATCCACCTGGACAAATAATGGCGCCAGATCCCACATCCTGTGACCGATCGACAGGTTGTCTACCCCCTTTAAACAGCCTACTATGCTCTGCTTTTTTCTTTTTTTTTTACTCGTTCTTGTCTTTTTAGATGCGTTTTTTTTTGCACGGGTGATTTTTTTCTCGCTTGACCTCGTTTCATGATGGCGTCTTTGATGTCGAATCGATAATCTTCCTGCAGTCGAATGTATTTTTAGTGGCTGACCTTTTGGGAGGGATAGATTTTATTTATAACGCGTAAATCATTTTGCATTTGTTAATTTTCGTGGTTGTGCGAACACCGGATTGTATCTTCTGCCCGTAATGTAAGTTGTTTGTGCGTGCGGGCGTGTGCATCCCCGGAGGTGCCGCTTCAGGACACGCGACGCTCCGGGCTCCAACACAGGCACACGCCCCCCCTCCCCCCAGACCTTGCGTCCCTCTCTCCTTTTCTCCCACGTCACTTCCCCCCCTCACCCCCCCCTCACCCCTAGCTCATTACGTTCTCATGGGAAAGCTAGAATAACAAGCCTATTCTGAGAGAGAGAAAAAAAGGGCGTATTTTCATTTCTCTTTGTCGTCGGCACTGCCAGTCGCTTCTTGGTGTCGGTGGCGAAGGAATCAATTTGATCTCGAGGTTTAGCGAGGCCAAATACAAGGCAAGCTCTCCCGCGCCATGGTGTAGGTAGTGTGTACTCTCGGCGTGTACTGTGGTCGATGCGCGGTTAACCTATTTTTCTGGGATTACATTATTCATAATTGGCATTTCTATTGATTCGGGTATTGTGGGTCGGGTTCTCGGTCTTGTTTAAGTTGTCGTGATCTCGAATTAGGCTTTTTTTTCTAGTGAATTGGCTAGTATTTGGCTTAGATTTTAAGTTATATATATATATATATATATATATATATATATATATATACATACATATACATATATATACATATACATGTATATGGTCTAAGTTACGGTTGTTTGGTTTCATTGTGGAGGAATTAAGCTCATAATGTGGGGGAGGGGGGGGGGAAGGGAAGGACAGCGCTTCCGTCCGTCCTTTCGTCGGTCTGTCTCTCCGTCCATTGCCGCACGCGACCGTAAGGATGCGGTCAGCGGAAGGCGGCGGCGGGGGCAGCTGGTCCTCCGCGAGCGGGCGGTCGCGTCTTTTGCTCTCTCGCTCTCGTCTCGTCTCGTCTCGTCTCGGGATCTTTCTTCTCCGTAATTGAGGAAATGGGTGAGGGGGGAAAGATGCCCACCCCCTCCCATTGTGAAGACGAGCCGCGTTTTGGTCGATTACGGAGAGCAGCAAGTGGGATGGAGGGAGGAGGTAGGGGGGTGGCCTTCCAAGGGCTCCGGAAGTGGCGTTAGCAAGCCGTGTCTACTACTACGTCAGGCTCCCATCGCGAAATCACGGCTGGGTTGCCACTCTGGTTGGGGATGAGGTGGGTAGGGGAAGGAGAGGGGTTGAGGGGGTTAGGGGTTGCTTAGATTTAAATGCCACACCGTCCGGCCTGGCCTTTCCGGAGTGGCACTGGCACTGGCACTGACACCGGCACTTGGCAACAAAGGTTTCTTTTAAGGGGTCGTGAGGGGTGGGCATGGCTTTGTGTATCATTTTGTTTCTCTATTTTCGTATAGTTTTTTTTAAAACCTTGGACTTTCCTGATTTAGAACCGAATTTCTGAATAGCCGCTTTGTGTATCTGTGTGTATCTGTATCTGTGTATGTGTATCTGTCTGTGTATATATATCTGTGTGTGTATATGTATATATCTGTATCTGTGTGTGTGTGTATATGTATATATCTGTATCTGTGTGTGTGTGTATATGTATATATCTGTATCTGTGTGTGTGTGTATATGTATATATCTGTATCTGTGTGTGTGTGTATATGTATATATCTGTATCTGTGTGTGTGTGTATATGTATATATCTGTATCTGTGTGTGTGTGTATATGTATATATCTGTATCTGTGTGTGTGTGTATATCTGTGTATCTGTATCTGTGTGTGTGTGTATATCTGTGTATCTGTGTATCTGTGTGTGTGTGTGTGTGTGTGTATATCTGTGTATCTGTGTGTGTGTGTTTGTGTGTATATCTGTGTATCTGTGTGTGTGTGTGTGTGTATATCTGTGTATATCTGTGTATCTGTGTGTGTGTGTGTATATATCTGTATCTGTATCTGTGTGTGTGTGTGTATATATCTGTATCTGTATCTGTGTGTGTGTGTGTATATATCTGTATCTGTATCTGTGTGTGTGTATATGTATATGTATATATCTGTATCTGTATCTGTGTGTGTGTATATGTATATGTATATATCTGTATCTGTGTGTGTATATCTGTATCTGTGTGCGCGCGCTTCCCTCCCTCCCTGGTCTTGAATCGCCCCATGCGGTTTGACGACAGTTCGTGCGCGCTTGACTGGGGCGCGTCATTGTGGGCGTAGGGGGCTGTCAAGCTGATGTGGCTCTCCCCCTCCTTCCCCTCTTTCCTTCCCTTCCCCTTCCTACCTACCTACCTTTCCTCTCCTTTCCCCTCTTCCCCTTCATCCCCTTCTTCCCCTTTTACCGTCCTTTACCCTCCTCCTCCGCCCCTTCTATCTTTCCTCCCTCTCCCCCCTTTCCTCCTCCTCCGCCCCTTCTATCTTTCCTCCCTCTCCCCCCTTTCCTCCTCCTCCGCTCCTTTTATCTTTCCTCCCTCTCCCCCCTTTCCTCCTCCTCCGCCCCTTCTATCTTTCCTCCCTCTCCCCCCTTTCCTCCTCCTCCGCTCCTTTTATCTTTCCTCCCTCTCCCCCCTTTCCTCCTCCTCCGCTCCTTTTATCTTTCCTCCCTCTCCCCCCTTTCCTCCCCCCGGCCATCCATCCACCCGCTCGCCGAAGCGTGATATCCTTGTAACACCCCCTCCCCTCCCCTCCCCTCCCCTCCCATCTCCCCCGCCCCACTGGATTGGGAATGTGATACTTTATGCTTTTGTGAAGTTGGTTCAGTAGGCCAAGGTCGTCCTCTGGCAAAAAAAATCGTATGCTCATTTATTAGAAGTAAGTATAGTTTACGCTTGAGGTTGCGAGGAAGTAGAGTGGGCGGGGGTTGGGGGATGGGAGGGTATTTTTTCACGTCACGTCACGTCACGTAATGTCGCTTCCCTTGACAACCACGCTCGATTTCAAGTTTCCCGCGATTCCGAAATGTACGTTCCGACCTTTTTTTTTTTTTTTTTTTTTTTCTTATTGCTGATAAAGAAAACGTCTAAGTGTTAGAGAAACGGAAAAATGCTTCTCTCACACGCACACATGCACACACGCACACACACACATTGAAGAATAAGAATAAGAACCCAGACGAGATGAGGACGTGACTCGAGTCGTACGCTCTCGATGACTTGCGTCCGGTTACGCCATCCGGAGCGACCAGCGGCGTCTTGAAGAAAGCCGCCGAGATCGATCAAGGATATTTTTCTTTTTTAAAATTTTCTCAGACTTTTGTCTGAATCAGTCGAGGGCCTTCGTCGACTTCTTGAGGCCACGGGCGGTGTTCTTGAGACGGTCGTCGGTTTACAAGGGTTTTTTATCTTGGTCTCTCTCTCTCTCTCTCTCTCTCTCTCTCTCTCTCTCTCTCTCTCTCTCTCTCTCTCTCTCTCTCTCTCTCTCTCTCCCTCTCTCTCCCTCTCCCTCCCTTTCTTGATCATTTGCATCTTTCTTCATGTCTCTCCGCCCTTCCGCCCCCTAGTGGGTGACTTGGGAGTTAATGGGGAGTCGTGGATTACAGCCTTAATCTCCCTAATCCCCTTAATGATGCCAGACACACGGTTGGGATTTACGTGCATGAAGTCGAGAGGGGGTGTAACAGACGGCGATCGTCGCCTCGAGTCGATAGAGGTAGATTGGTGGTAGGGGAGGGTGAGGGGGTGAGGCTGGGGGGGTGAGGATTAATGTTGTCGAAGCGCATGACGAATCGACATCCCCTCCCCCTTCCACTCACCTATCCCTTCTCCTTTCCCTCACCTATCCCTTCTCCTTCCCCTCACCTATCCCTTCTCCTTTCCCTCACCTATCCCTTCTCCTTTCCCTCACCTATCCCTTCTCCTTCCCCTCACCTATCCCTTCTCCTTTCCCTCACCTATCCCTTCTCCTTCCCCTCACCTATCCCTTCTCCTTCCCCTCACCTATCCCTTCTCCTTCCCCTCACCTATCCCTTCTCCTTCCCCTCACCTATCCCTTCTCCTTCCCCTCACCTATCCCTTCTCCTTCCCCTCACCTATCCCTTCTCCTTCCCCTCACCTATCCCTTCTCCTTCCCCTCACCTATCCCTTCTCCTTCCCCTCACCTATCCCTTCTCCTTCCCCTCACCTATCCCTTCTCCTTCCCCTCACCTATCCCTTCTCCTTCCCCTCACCTATCCCTTCTCCTTCCCCTCACCTATCCCTTCTCCTTCCCCTCACCTATCCCTTCTCCTTCCCCTCACCTATCCCTTCTCCTTCCCCTCACCTATCCCTTCTCCTTCCCCTCACCTATCCCTTCTCCTTCCCCTCACCTATCCCTTCTCCTTCCCCTCACCTATCCCTTCTCCTTCCCCTCACCTATCCCTTCTCCTTCCCCCCTTTCTCTCTCTCTCTCTCTCTCTCTCTCTCTCTCTCTCTCTCTCTCTCTCTCTCTCTCTCTCTCTTTGTTAGTGCGATGTAAACCCTGTCCGTCCGTCATCTTCACGCCCTGAATACTCGTCTAGTTTCGTGTTGGTGAGATATTAAGCGTCGCCCGCAGCGTGATGCAGTGTTTTGGGCGGGGGCGGGGGGTGGGGGCGCTGTGGCACCTTCGCCCCTGGCCCTTCCCTCCTATCCCCCCCCCCCCCCACACACACACACACCGGGCCGTAAATTGGCTGGAATGTCAATATCGCCACGCCGAGGCGACCGCTGTTTGGAGATCATGTCGGCCAGCTCTGTCCCGCGACCGATTCGGCGGAGGTGCGTTGATAGATTCACGTCCGCGGTCTGAGCTCTCTCGCGCGTGTTGATCGAGGCCCGTGGCGTGCCGATGGCGCGCTTGCGATCGGCGGCGCCACCTGGCACCAGCACCTGCGGGAGGGCGGCGCTGAAGTGCGATTTATAGCGGTGGAAATCCACGCGACCTAGCCGACGTCAGGTACTACCTGGTCTCTGGGGTTAGATTGAGAGCTTAGGCCTAAATACTTTTTCCAGGAGGAGGAGTGGGGGTGCGAAAGGAGATTGAGGTCGGTGCGCGCCGCAGTGATAATAGCGTGACAGAGCTGCGTTCAACAGCTGGAGGGAGGGAAAGGGAGGGGAATGGGGGGGGATTTGGCTGCAGTAGGATTTACTGACCCAACGGAGGCCGCTCGGACGATCGATAATCCTATTTAGAACTGCCTGGACTTTGGTCTGTCATGCCCCTCTCCTCTCCTCTCCCCTCCCCAAGAGGAGAGAGGCGGGGAGGGGGGGGTCAATCTTTCACTGTCAATAGATAAAGAAAGCCATCAGCCGGTTATATGTATTAGCTTTCTCTAGCCTTCACACGTATACACTGGTCATGTTTCCCCATAATATCGGTCCCTGCGCCTTCCCTTTGTGGTGCGTATTATTCCGTCTGTCAGACCGCCATTACAGAAACTGCATTCGTGTGCGCTCCTACAGACGTCACAAGTTGACAACCCAGCTTTCTGTATGTAGACTAGACCATTCAGACGACCGAACTGCTTCCCAGGCGATCAAATTTGTATCGGGCTGTAAATTGTTTTGGAAACGCCCCGAATCCATGGCGTGTCTTGCTTGTAAAGTAGGGGAAATAATGGGTAACCCGACACGCAGTCCATGAAGACGCGGGGAAACGGAGAGAGGGAAACGGAGAGAGGGAGAGGGAGAGGGAGAGGGAGAGGGAGAGGGAGAGGGAGAGGGAGAGGGAGAGGGAGAGGGAGAGGGAGAGGGAGAGGGTGTAGGTTTGTTGTCGCCTCCACCACCTCCACTTCCACTCCTTCGCTGCGGCCCCCTAGCACTTCATTTTTATTCCGTCTCGGTGTCTCTTTAAGTCCGACTTTCATGTTGATCACACAGCGGTCTTCTTTTTTTCCGCCCCCCGAGTAAGAAGCCGAAAAGGGTGTGTAAGGTTGTGCGTTCTAGTGCCTTGTGTGGATCACGCGCGAGGGAGGGCGCACGTGCGTATATTGATCCCGGCGCGTTCGTTTCCTCCCCCATCTCCCCTCCTCCACTTTCCTCTCCTCTCTCCTCCTCCTCCTTTCTCGCTCGCTTTGCCTTCCCCGTTCCTCCCCCTCCCCCTCCCCCGCCCACTCCGTTGGCAGCACACCCGCGCGCCTGCACCCTGGTAGCGGCACAACCAGGCTCTCCCAGCACAAAGACCTTCCTTCCACGTCTGCGCCAGGATGCGCCCTGTTTGCGCCTTGGCTCTCTCTCTCTCTCTCTCTCTCTCTCTCTCTCTCTCTCTCTCTCTCTCTCTCTCACCCCCCCCTACAAAAAATTTCAGATAGATAATTTGTTGCTCCTTCCCAGAACTCGGGATTCGGGGAAGACGCAGCCCGAGATCTCATCTGGCTGGTGCGACGGATATCGAATCTCAAATGTTGTGTAAAAATGTCTACTAGTTTTCTGGTTGCGTGATGTTCCTCGTTTAAATGTTACTCTTGTGTGTGATTTTCCGAGCGTCACGGCTGGGCTGGGGTGGTGGGGGAGAATTGTGTGATGAGCGGCCCCCCTTCGTTGCACCGGTAAATTGTATCCAGCGAGCACACCTGTCTGATGGTGGCCGTGACAGTAATGAGCTGTTGCGGACTCGTTGGCTTGGGGGAAGGAGGAAAGGGGAAGGGGGGGGGATGTAACTTGTCGGATAAACGGTGAAATAGGTTTTGATTATAGATAACTACGCGGCGCAATGAGTTTTATTTTGAAGTCTCGACGACACATAGCCTTCACCCGTGTTATTTGTTATTTGTTTTGACTGTGTATAAATGACCCATCGAAGTCTCCACCAGCTGTAGACTAAACCCGTTTTTTTTTTCTTCCTTGCAGAATGTTGACCACAAGATGAAGTACAAGAGCAAGAAGGGTCAGCTGCCCTTCGTGGAGGTGAACGGGGAGGAGATTGCCGACTCTGCCATCATTATCAAGGAGCTCGGACAGCGCTACAACCAGGACTTGGATGCTGGCCTCTCCGCCGAGCAGCGCAACGTTGCACACGCTACCATCTCCATGATAGAGAACCACTTCGCATGGTAGGTGTTTCTTTTATTTAAGGGGTGTTTTGTCGCTCGTCGGAACACCGTGTTTTTGTATTTTCCCCCTTTTAGTGTAAGGGGACAGTGTGGCTAGGTAAAGTGTTTTTCCCTCTTTGGGATTGAAGGATAGTGGAGGTATTTTCGGGTTTGATGGAGGGTGGGAGGTGGTGTGGATTAGGCTTGGTCATGTCAAGCGAGGTTTAGAATCAGTTTTCCCTTGTAATCCTTTCTCCAACCATACCCCCCCTACTTTCTTAAGCCTATCCAATCCATTTCTTCCATTTCTCCCTTTTCTCCCCTTTTCTTCCTCTCCCATTCCCATCCCCATCAACCCTGCAACCTCTTCGCTACAAGTGCACCAGCGTTGTCCGAGGAACACAATGCGTCGCGGCGAAGGTAACCTCATCAGCTGTGGCTGACGGGCGGCGGTTACCATGGAAACCTGAGGAGGAACTTCTGCACCAAGCCTGTCCGCGCTGGAGGTCGACCCGCGGTGCTCTCCCCTCCCTCCCTTCGTCCCCTTGCCTCCCTCCCCTTCCCTTCCCTTCCCTTCCCTTCCTTTCATCTTCTCTGCCTGTCTTCCTTCTCCTCCCCCTCCCCCTCCGTTCTCCATCTTGGTCCATCCTCTCCTTTCCTCGTATTCCTTCCCC
>BOPN01001453.1:132500-150000 GCA_017312705.2 Penaeus japonicus
CTCCTCTCTCTCTCCTCTCTCTCTCTCCTCTCTCTCTCCTCTCTCTCTCCTCTCTCTCTCCTCTCTCTCTCCTCTCTCTCTCCTCTCTCTCTCCTCTCTCTCTCTCTCTCTCTCTCTCTCTCTCTCTCTCTCTCTCTCTCTCTCTCTCTCTCTCTCTCTCTCTCTCTCTCTCTCTCTCTCCCTCTCTCTCTCTCTCTCTCTCTCTCTCTCTCTCTCTCTCTCTCTCTCTCTCTCTCTCTCTCTCTCTCTCTCTCTCTCTCTCTCTCTCTCTCTCTCTCATATATCATGTATCACTCATCTCAAATGATGCGAGGAGGCGCCGAAGGGTTTGACACGAGGGAGGGGAAGGAGGGGAAAGGGGTGTCAGTACGCGCTTATTGATGGAAAGTAATTAAACGCCGTCAAGATTGTTGGCAGCGGTGGCAGTAATTAAGTGGTGTGAATGGATATTGCAGCTGCGAGGGAGGGAGGGAAGGAGGGAGAGGGAGTGGGAGTGGAAGACCGAGGTTTGAAAACCGAGGAGACGGAGGAGGGAGGGGCGGCTATCGTCGTAAAGATCTTTCTCCCCGATAAGGGTTGATGGAGGAAGAGAAGAGGGGAGAACATGGTTGACGGGAAGTGGAAGGTGGTTTTGGGGTAAGAGGTGGGGGGGGGGGGAGGTTGACACAGAAGGGGGTGGTGTTTTGATGGGGCCGTTATAGGCAGCGGGGGTTTACTACTGTTAGTGTTGAAGCGTGGGGTATGGAATCGTATACTTGAGAGAGAGAGAGAGAGAGAGAGAGAGTGAATATAAGAGGGCTTGGTGTCCCTGGTAATGATTCTAGCATGCTTCTGTGCTGAGGGGAGCGAGTGGGATCGGCCGGGCTTGTGTGGGATTTGAGCGCCGCCTCGGAGTGTCGGCGCTCGCCTGCGGGAGGTGCTCGGGTTTCATGACGAATGCCGGGGAGTTTTGAATGAAAATATTACATCTTCCTCGAGTTACCCGGCAGTCTTGCTTCTCGGAATGTCCCTCGAACGATTCGATTAGGATGACGAGACTCGGGTTGCAAGCTTTGCTGCGGGGAGGAAAACGCGCTTTTCGGCGTCGTGAGGTGGGCGTTAATATTTTCTTTTTCCCCTCGCACATTACTCTTGTTGCGGGAAGCTATTGTCAACTCGCTCGTTTTCGTATTGACTTCGTGCGTCGCGCTAGATTTGACATCTCGGCGCTCGCGTCTCAAGAAGTTTTTACGGGTGTGTCCGCGTGTCTTTTGTGTTGGCGTCGCCGCGCGATGAGATGATAGGGCGCAGGCATCAACTGGCACGGTTTGTTCTTGAACGGGGCTTGGTATCCTGAGGGAGGTGGGGGGCTTTTGTATAAGGTATGTCCCCCTCCCTCTCTTTTCCATCCCTTTCCCTTTTACCCTTACAAACCTCTTTCCATCTACCCTCCCCTCCCTATCTCCCCCCTTTCCCTGTTCCCTTCCTCTCTCGCTATTCCCTTTTCCTTCCATCCTGTGTCCTTGATGCATTGACTGTAGTCATCCCCTCCCACAGTCCTTTTCCTCCCTTCTTGCTCCACTTGCCACTGTGCCACGCGAAAATGGCGCTGAGGGATGAGTGGGCGTGGGCGGGGATACGTAGTGTGGGTGAGGGTGGCGGGAACGGAATGAATTAGCCGTGGATTTGGGCAATTTCTTAGGGGAGACATGGGTATCTTCTCCCCCCCCCCCTACCTTTGCTCCTTCCCCTCTTCCCACCTAGGAGAGAAAGAGGGAGGGAGGGACGAAACAAGAGCAGCAGCGGATGCGTAAACATGGTGGGGGAGGCGAGGCGAAGGCGAGTCGAGTCGTCAGCAGTGTCTCGGGACAGTGCTTCAAATCCAGCTTCAACTTCCAAACGAATCTATCTCCCACGCTGAGATTCAAGAGTTGGTTCTTTTTGCTTATCACGTTTTCTTTTTTTTAAGACTCCTTCACGCGCATCTCTCCTCCCCCTCCCCCTCCCCCTTCTCCCCCTCCTATTGTTTCAACTCCGAACTCAAAGGTCAGAGTGGCGGCGTTCAAACATTTCTGTGGCTTCGAACCTTAATTTCCTTGTCTTAGGTGTGCTAAGCATCTCGGTATTGAATAACTTCTTGAAATAATTTTGTTTAATTAGAAATCGAATTCTTAAAGTATCTTCGACTCCTTAGCAAACGAAAACCTCATCTAATGGTGGAAAGAACGGATCTATAAAGAATTCTAAACACTGCAATAGTGTCGTACCCGAAACGCGACGAATCAACCCCACGCCGGACTGCTATGGTTAAACCTGCGACTCACTCACTCACTCACTCACTCACTCCGACCCCACCCCATTCCGCCACTTCGCGTAACAGGTGGTTCTAGGCTGCAGGGCCTAGCCGTAGCCACTGTTTGGTTGTTGCAAGAGAGTGGGCGGCGTTGCCTTGGGTGTAGTGCAAGGAGAGTTGGCGTGTAGGCTTTCTGGAACCTCCACGCCACTTGTGATGCTGCTATTGTTCCCGCGAGAGTGGGAATTGGTTGAGGTGCGTCGAGTGAGGTGGGGAGGGGGGATAGGTGGGGGTAGGGGGTTGGGAGATGGATGGTGACAGCAAGGGGGTTAATAGCAGTAATGGTAGGCCTATGGGAGGGAGGGAGGGAGGGAGGGGGGAGGTTATTGGAAAGGAGGGAAACTGGCGGTACTCAATATGGGAAAATATTACAAGTAGTCGGATGTGTGTTTTAGTAAGGGTGGGGGGGGGGGGGGGCAAGTGAATATTTGTTAGTATGCCTTTTTAGGTGGGAGGAGGAGAAACAGGTGGTGATGGGCTGGCTTTCGGGTGCATTGAAATCGCCATATCCAAACAGACGCTCGGCTCCCAGATAAAAAGCGAGTTTCGGCAAAGAAGACTCCGCCATATTCTCCCGTCTCTTCCCCCCCCCCCCCCACACACACCCGCCCCTCCCCTCCCCACGCTTGCCTGTCTGTCCCCCCTCCCCCCCCCACCCCACAACTGCACCCCAAGGGCACCACAATTACAGGCTACACTTAATTATACGGAGGTGGCTTACGCCCTCTGACCGGTCCTGCCTCGCCTGCCATGCCGAGCGAGGGACGTCGGCCGACCTGCGTGCGAGCCTGTAGTGACCAGGGCACCAGCGAGCGTATAAAAAAAGATTTGAAAGAAATGGTTTATTTTCTCGTGGCAGTTTGTTTTTCGGTCCGCCCGTGTGATGTAGACTTAGCTTCCACATGTGTAGTCTTCTGTTTTTTTTTGTTTGTTTTTTTACGCCCCGTCATAGCCCCGATTTTTATCACGGAGTTCTCCCTTCGTGTGGAAGTGTGATCCAAAGGAACGGCCTCTGCGGGTCCGAGCGGGTCCGAGCGGGTCCGGCCAGAGCAAGTGGCCAGATTGTAGCCAAATTGTGCGGGGGAAGGGGTGGAAGGAAGAGGTGGAGGAGGGGGTGGCATGGAGGGATGAAGGGATGAAGGGGAGGAAGACGACGAGGAGGAGGAGAACAGGGGTGAGGAGGTGAAGGAAGATGGGGAGGAGAGGGAGGATGGGTCACTCCAGTTTGCTGATCCCCCACGATGGTGGGGGGGGGGGAGGGAAAAAGAGGGTGAGGGTGTTTGTGAACTGCTGGCCCTTTGTTTTCCTCGGCGTCTACCTGAGGTGTAAACTTTTCCTTGGCCTTGTGGTCTACCGGGCTGTGTGTGTGTCGCGGCGGAGACAGACGCTTCGAGGCTCGTCGAGTTTTTTTTTTTTTACTTTATATCGCATTGCATCTCGCCTTGCACGGCTCCCGGAGGGGTCGGGGGATGTTACAGGCGTTTGCAAAAGTAGGGCTTTTGGCGGTCCCGTTAAAGCGTTGCGAGCGGGAGGGAAGCGATACCGTGGGCGGAGTTGGTTCCATCCGTGGGCGGCCGCGGCGGCGGTTTTGGGTGGAACTTGAGGCTTGTGGGCGGGGGTGGCTGGAAGGGATAGGTGAGGGGGAGAGGACGGGGGTAGGGCGAGGAGAGGGACATGGCCACTTTAGGGGACGTTTGGGTATGTCGAGAATAATGCTCCCTCTCCCTCTCCCTCTCCCTCTCCCTCTCCCTCGAGAACAAAGGAAAGACTCGCGTTGCTGTTTATGCTTCGCTTTCTTGGCTTTGCCGATGCATGCATTACCTCTCGTTGGCGATGATGATGAGCTCAGCAACATTTTCACGACACCGACTCGCCGATCAGCTTTCGTCTTCCGGTGGAGCGCGGAGAGGCGGGTGGGGTGAGGGTAGGGGTGGGGAGGATATGGTGACTGAGGGGTTGGGGAAAGGGGGGGTATAGAGTTGCGGACTGAGGAACGACGTTGTGATTATTCGAACGGTTGACTTGACTTGCGAAGGCTTTTTCCCGTAGCTTCGGTGACGATGATTGTTATCGTCTCCCTCGAGCTAATGCAGTGGGAGTTTGACCCGAAGAAGCGGCGTGTTTCGGCGTGATCCTTTGGGATCGGAGAATTGACACCGCGGGATTTTTTTTTCTCTCCCTCTCCCCCTTCTCCCCCCTCTCCCCCCTCTCCCCCCTCTCCTCCTCCCTCTCCCCATATGTAGAGCCTCCAAGATGAAACCAGAGAAAGGTGGAATGTTCGTGGAGCCAAAGTTTCCTTCGCTTGACGGGGCGATCAGGTTTCCCTAATTCCCCCCCCCCCCCCCTCAACCCCTCCACCCCTCCACCCCTCCTTCCCTTGCTGCTCCTCCCCCGCCCCACCCTCCCTCTTTCTCTCCCCCTATTCCGTAAGGTTCTATGGTGCAATCCTAGAGGAGTGTAGGAAGTCGGCGAGAGGAGGGGAGCCTGAGCGCTTTTGCATCTCGTGCGCGCGGCTGCCCTCCGCTTCCCTCAACCGCCCCTCCCCCCCATCACCCTCCTTCCCAACCCCGCCATTGCCTTCCGCCCCCAACCCCCTCGTCATACCACCCCAAACACACCATAATGCTCCATCAATGCTGGTGGCCCCCTCTCCTTCCTCCCCTCCCTCCCCTCCCTACCTCATCCTCTTCATCGTCTTACTACTTTAGCCCTTAATGCCCCTTCCCATAAAGGTCGGAATGTATCTGTTCGCCCACTTGTTTGGGGAAGGGGGACGGGGAACGGGAGGGGGGAAGGGAGCAGGGGGAATGGCTCCCTCTCCCCGGCAAGAAGGGCGTATGCACCGTGACAGTTTGGGCGAGAGCGGTTCCATGTGGCTTGCGGGCAGCGGCAGCGGCGGCCCTCGCGACGGCAATACCTCCCGCCCCGTAAGCTCTTCCAGCTAAGACCGCCGACGGAGGCACCCGACGGAGACGGCGAAACGACGAGGTACAGGAGGGCGGCGTGAGGTCGTGGGGGGGGGGGGATACTATCAACACAAAATTGGCACAAAACGACTTATGACTTACAATCTATATTTAAAAACTAAAGTTAAATTATTCAATGAGCGAAAACCACTTCAAGTAATAACCGAAACATTCAAGGAATTCTTAGATTTTTCGTCTTGGGTGCGTCTAGGCAACAGAAGCAGCTGCTGGTGTGCGATGGTTAGAACATCTTGCTAGGTAGGTAGGAGGGGACCCCGGGGAACGGGGGTGGGTGGAGGGGGAGTCTCGCACCCTCCTCTCCGCCGCGGGGATTGAGTGTTCATGCGAGGGTCATGCAGTGCTCCCGTCCCCTCCCGTCCCCTCAAAGCAGTGCTGTTGACGAGTTGATCCTTGGGTATTGTAAGATATCTCTCTCTCTCTCCCTCTCTCTCTCCCTCTCTCTCTCTCTCTCTCTCTCCCTCTCTCTCTCCCTCTCTCTCTCCCTCTCTCTCTCCCTCTCTCTCTCCCTCTCTCTCTCCCTCTCTCTCTCCCTCTCTCTCTCCCTCTCTCTCTCCCTCTCTCTCGTTAGAATGTTGGCGCTCCTGTCATGTACCTCTTGCGTTGGGCTGAGGACGAGGGGAATCTAGGTGGGCGGGGTGGGCGGGAAGGCGAGGGTCTGGGCTTACGGGCGGGGTGGGTGGTCGAGCGAGCGAGGGGAAGGTAAGTGGGCGGGAGCGCGAGGGGAACGTTGAAGGGCGGAGAGCCGTGAGCGCGGGCGTGGCATCCAGCACAGCTTAGTATTGATTGTGGGGGTATGAATGCACGGTGCTGCGTTGATGCATGTGCATCCATCCCCCCCCCCCCCTCTCTCTCTCTCTCTCTCTCTCTCTCTCTCTCTCTCTCTCTCTCTCTCTCTCTCTCTCTCTCTCTCTCTCTCTCTCTCTCTCTCTCTCCCCCCTCCCCTCCCCTCCCCTCCCCCCCTACCCACTGACCCTTGCTTCCAGCTGTGAGGGTGTGCTTTGAATGTGCCTGGCTTCTGCCTGGATTCCTCCCCTCCTCCTTCCCTCCTCGCCGCGTATTTCAGCAGCATCTTCCTTCCCCCCTCCTCCTCCCCCCCTCCCCCGAGTCGCCTTCCGTGTTCAGTTGATCGTTGAAAATGGTTGGTTCGTGTGTTCGTCCTTCCCTTCCTTCCTTCCTTCCTTCCCTCCCCCCTTCTTCCCTCTCCCACTTCCCACTTTCTCGTTTTGCGGGAGAAAGAAAATGGCGCTATGAACAACGCTTTGGCTCGGTGTCTTGTTGCTAAACGATTAATGGCCTTGTAACAAAGTGGAGGCAGCTGGTGGCTGTGCCTGTTGCTTGAACCACCTGTGGGCTACCACCTGTCGACCCCGGTACAGTGACCGCTACGTGCTGGTCCTCCGGTCGGAGCGGGAGTGGGCGTTCCGGGACCTTTAAAGGGGAAGACGTGCGTTCCTCGCCCGTGCGCGCTCTTTCTTTCTTTCTCTTTCTCTTCCTTTATCATCACCCCTCTCCTCCTCCTCCTCCTCCTCCTCCTCCTCCTCCTCCTCCCCCTCCCCCCCCTCCTCCTCCTCCTCCTCCCCCCCCTCCTCCCCCCCTCCTCCCCTCCCAAGTGTCACGGAATCAACACAGGCAGCGCAGCGGGGGTGGGTCGTGGGTGGGTGGGGGGTGCAAGTCTGGAAGCGCGTATTTAGTAGTGGGGGGGAGGGGGGCGGGGGCCTGGGTACTATGGGATGGGGGTGTGTGACGTGGAGTAGCGAGCGGGCTGGAGTTTGGCCAAGGGTGGAGGGAAGGGGGGGGGGGGTGCGTAGGAGTGGGGCGGTAGGCTATTGATCTGTCTGGATCCCGTCTGGCGAGGCAGAACAACATCCCCGCCAACTGCCGCGCGCGTTCAAAGGGGGGGGGGATGGGGGAGGGGGGAAGGATGATGCTATTCTTATTCCCACCCACCCCCGCCTAGCTCCCTTGCCCCCCTTTCTGTCTTATCTCTCCCTCCCCCTCCCCCCAACCCTTCATCATTATCTCTTACCTTTTCTCTCAGCGTAGGTGCTAGGTGATGTTGCTTCCACAACCCTTTCCTCCTTCCCCTTTCCCCTTCCCCTAACCCCCTCCCCCGCCCCTACTCCTTTCCCCCTTTCCCCTTCCGTGACATTTCCTGTCAGGATGGCACGGTTTCACTCGTATCTTGTGACTAAACGAGGAATTTGTACTATCACTAAGGTCACACGAGGAGGTCATGGAAAGGTTTTAAAAGCAGAGATATAATGGTGTTAAGGCACCTATTGAGGTAGCTATATCACCTAGCCAGCCACACTGTTTTGCGAGAAATTGTTTTTTTTCTGATGTGTTCGTAATAATGTTTACTCTTTATTTCAGGTCTTTTTTTTTTTTTTAACCTTATCCAGATTGCCAGCCTTCTGTTTTTTGTGCATTTGTATATAGATTTTCTGTACTATTTCAGGGTTGTGAAGTCGTTCATGTACAACAACCCAGATTTACTAATTCAGGGTTACAAGTTGGACTTGAAGCAGATTCTCCAGAAAGCATTTCCTGCCGTGATTCTTAACTTCCTGTTTAAGCGTAAAGTGAAATCGGTGGGTGTTGCCATTGGCACTTGAGAAACGAACCGACTGGTGCAGTGATTTCTTGGGAGACTTAACACTTTTTTTCCAAGCTTTTTTTACAATTAACATGGTTTTCTTGATATTGTTAAGAAGCTTTCCTTCCATCCCCCCCCACCCCTCAATCTTCTACACCAAGTTTTCAACAACCTCGAAGGGTTTTTTTTTTTCTTTTCTTTTCTTTGGTAAGTGGACCTTCTTCCTGATATGGTAATAAGTGATTTTAACAGATTTAACACAAAGGTACTGTTTTTTTCCTTGCATGCATCACTGAATTAACAAAGTAGTTTTTCTTTCCTGCTCACTTCAAAGGAGACCCTAACTAATATCTAATATTTCCGATGGTGAGTTTTTCTCCCCATATATATATATTCTATTGGGTTCTTATGCTTTGGCCTCCTTCGGGGTCTCTCTTCTTTCTTTTTTTTTAACCGTGGACCTTCTCCACACAAAGGGTGGTAAAGTGGTGGCGGTGCCGATGCCCGGGGGAGTGGGTTCGGGCCGCCAAGCTGAATCTCCAGCAAGCGCTTAACACACGGATTCCCAATGCTGTCCTGAACTTTGCCTTCAAGCTCCGTTATCGCCAGGTCAGGGCACCCCCACCCCCCCATTCGCTGCACTCCTCTTTCTCCCCTCCCCCTCTCTCAAAAAGCAAAAAGCCAGCCCACACGGTTGATTTTTTATATTTTTTATTTCGGACGTAAAGTTTCTCCCTCCCCCCTTTGTGCCAGCCTATTAAGAGGATAAGAAAGGAGATTTGTCAAGAGCTTGAGTGTCACTAATGGGTCATGAAAAGGGGCTCGATCTCCTTCTCTTAACCTCCTTGGGTCACAGTATCACACCTTTTTAGTTATATATTTTTTCTGTAATTACACCTCGTAGCTTTTTTTTTCTTTAGCAATAACTCGCTTAAACAAGCAAATTATTATCTTCTGCTTTGAGACCTTTTTGCTGCTGTTGCTGCTGTTGGTGCTCCTGCTGCTCCTGCTGCTACCACCATTGCTGCCGCTGCTGTTCTTGTCTGTCACTGCTGTACAAACCACCTTTTTAGACCCCTCCAGTCTCCTTGTACAGGAAGCCCCAACCTCCGGCAGAATCCTCACGTGGCGTCTAGTGCACACCCAAGGCCAGCCAGCCAATGCTCCCTTCCTCTCTTTAGCCACGGCAGATCTCGCCGACTCTTGGGAAAAGAATTCAGATCCTCTTAATCTCCTGTTCAACCAGGGATAATAGTGTCGGAATCCTCTCTCCAAGGTTGAGGGGATTTTATAGTGCCACCATCACCACCACCACCACCGCCATGTTTCTTTATAAACAATAGCAAACAAAATAGCTTAATCACAGGCTTTTAAAAAAATCCTTGTTTTTAACGACCAGCATGTTGCATGGGTGTCCTTTTTCTTGTAGGGTGGTTAAGTCCTGGCGCACCAAGAATCCTGCTGGCATGCTGGGTGCCTACAAGATGGACTTGCAGCAGATTACTGAAAAGAAGTGGCCCAAGCCGGTCCTTGAATTCATCTTCAAGCTTAAGTTCAGGAGGGTAAGCTGCAGCCCCCTCTCCGCCCCGCCATGCTAGCAACGCCCCCTCCCCCCTTTCCTATCCCTGCCACCTTGCCTGCTTCTCTCACTTCCCTCCTGTCCTGTATTTTATCCTGTACTTAGTAGATCAACTTGTGTTACTGCCCAGTCTTGTTTGTTTGTGTTTTGTTGTTTGTTTTTTATTACTCCCTTTTCTGTATAAGATTTGTTGTATTGTGGAAAATATTAGATTTTTTTGCTATAGTGCTTTAGTTTTGTTACCGTTAATCCTCAGAATTTTGTCTTAATTTTGTTCCGTTAGCCTCTAGGTCACATTAGGTCGTAGAAAAGGTTTCATTTCGATCTGCCATGTTCGACGCAAATGTCTCGAAGCTAATGTTCTTCCTTATGACCCAGGCTGCCAAGAAGGTCCGCGCCCATGGAATCGGTGTGCACAAGCCAGAGGAGATTGAGGAGTTCGGTCACAATGACTTGATGGTCCTCTCTGACCTCCTTGGAGACAAACCCTTCTTCTTCGGCGACTCTCCCACGACGGTAAGTCATGGCATGTGAGCTGGGATGTACCTACGTTTGCACTCCTCGCCAAATGGTTTTGTGTATAGTTAGGGGATAAAGCCAGTTATAGGATGTTACTGATGAATTGATAGCCTTTTTTTTAGGATTACTTGCAACCATTTTGATATCCTATGGTTAGTTTAGGAGAAGGTATTCTCAACTTCGTAGGATCAGTTTGTAAAGGTTTAATTTCTCATCCGAGAATGGAGAGGTGAGAGAGTAAAGCCTCCCCCAAAACCTAAAAATGTCCCCATAACGAAACTTTTCCTTTTGTCCCTCCCCTCCAGCTTGACGTGGTAGCCTTCGCCAACCTGGCTCAGGTCGCCTTCATGGACAAGGAAGTGAGCTACACACTCCGCGACTGGATGACCGAGAACTGCACCAACCTGGTCGAGTTCTGCAACCGCGTGAAAGAGCGCGCGTTCCCCGACTGGGACGACATGTGCACCAACCTGGACTTGAACTCCCACCTGCCCAAGCCTCCTCCTGAGGAAGAGAAGAAGGAAGAGGAAAAGAAGGAAGAGGAGAAGGCGAAGGAGGAGGAAAAGAAGGACGAGAAGGAAAAGGAAAAGGACGATTCTGAAAAGGAGAAGGCACAAAAGGACGAGAAGGAGGGCGAGAAGGAAGACAACAAGAAGACAGAAGAGAAAGAGAAAGAGGAAAAGAAGTAAAAGTTTGTCAAAGTTGTTGAAAGCAATTGAGAACCAAATCTATTTGTAATATATGTGATAAATGTTGTTTGAAAGGCTTTTTTTTTTGCTTGATACACTTTGTATAGATCTTCTTGTTAGCGTGGAACACAGCACCTCCCCTGTGCCGGCTTAGTCGATAACAATTTTCGGTGGCCACTGTCAGAAATGAGCTCGTTCTAACCTTCAATAACAATGGTAGGGAACAGTCAGTCGAGGAAAAAGCTCTATTTTTTTCTACCGGACCTACATACCCAAGTTGTTGCCAAGTAATTATATGCAGCTCATAGTACTTGGTGAGCACGTGTTCAAATGGGTTGTGAGGATCCCACCTTTTTCCTTACTGGCTGATCTAGCTACCAGAGTTTTTGTTTTTCTTTTTAAATATTTTTCTCTCTCCTTGTAGTTTTTCCTTTTTTTTGGTCCAGGTATTTGTACTGTAGTTCGACACAACCTTGACCGCTCATACTATTTTTTCCTCAATGGTAATGACAAGATTTATATTCAGAATTGCATTGAAAGACAAATGTGCAAGTCGATGCTGAAGGTTTGAACAGGTTGAGTCATATTTTCTGTGGCTTTCGTAGCTTGTAGGTTTATTCAATATGAGTTTTTAGTTGAAGACTATGTTTTTAAGAGCAGTATTATTCACGGAAAATGAGTTTGCTACTTTTTGCTACCATGACATAAATTCGTTTCTCATTTTTTTATCACTTTTGTACTATTAGTTTGTACATTACTAGCTTTTAATATGGCATCTAGAACATTATGATAGTTTTTACACGTGGAAGTTATTTTGTAATAAGGAAATACTCGATTTATAGGTTCTCTTTGATACCAGAGGGACTGGGACTCCCACCGCTTCTCGTAATAGGAAATGCTCATTAGTCAAGCGCGAGGTGTATCGAGGGCTCTTGCTTGGAAACACCGTCCTGGCTCGAAGTTCACTTTTTACAAGTCGCTCTAAAAGAGTATCCCCATTCCAGTATGTAATATATGCAAAAAAGGCACGATTCCCCTTCTCCAGACCTGCTCGAAATGGAGTCGAGATTCTTCTTTTTAAGACGCTGAAAGCCAGGATATCGAAGAGCGAGCAACATATATAAATATATATATATATATATATATGTATATATATATATATATATGACTCGATGAAACCCGAGGTCGAGGGCGTTTATTTTGAAAGCGCCCTCTGCCTCCCATCGGGAATCATGAGGTATCCCAAGAACCCGCGGTAAACTCGGCTTGCTAAACCCCTCGAATTCGGTACGACCCAAAGACAGCTTCACGGCACCAAAGTAGTCAATAGGGAACAGAGTGCCGCACAATCAAAATTATAGTAAGGCACATGGAGTTTATTATAGCAGGAGAAGCTTAATCGTGCTGAGAGAAAGAGAGAGAGAAAGTGGAAAATCACTTGGTCTTTGTAAGGTATTAAGAATTTTATACTATACTAAAGGAACTTGCACAGTATTTTCGGTCGATAATTGTGCTGTGATAACCAAAACACCAGTTTTGTAAGATGAAAAGTGCTAAATAGAAGTTAAGCCATTCATACAATGAACTTTGTAGCCTTGCGCTTTGTCCAAAATTTGCAAAAGAGAAACCAAACATTTGCTCCAGTTGCTGACATTTTGGCTAGATTTTCGCCCCCCCCCCCCCCAACCCTTGAAGTCTTGGTAGACCCCTCTGAGAGTGTATACCATGTTTGTACCCTAGCTTTTGTACACTTGGTAACTTGAGGCTTCAGCATTCTTGTAGTAGATGTATCTGGCATTTCTATTATAGGCACATAACACCACAGTTATCATGTATACACAGACGTATTTATGTTCCTCAATAAATGTATCCTTTTAGGAAATGTTACTTATTTGTTCCAACTTTTTTTTCTTTCATTTTTTGAAGGAGTCTTATCAGATTGTTACCAGTTTGTGAATAAATCTTAGAAATTGGTTTCTATTATAAGATGCTGTTGAACTGTGACAAAGCTGATTACTTCATTAAATATTTTAGACGGAGTTCTTGTTCAATTTGGATCAACCTTTTTTATGTATGTGGAAACGAAGAGGAAACATGTTGAACAAGATCTGACACGATGGAAATCAGATATTAATAAAAATGATGTATAACACTGCATTTGAATGAAATGTATATACCAAGTCGAAAACCCATGGGAAAGAAATATATTTTGAGTTATTTATTTGCCAAGTAATACACTGGATCACACCCAATCCATAATTATTATTGTTAGCTTGATATATCAGATATAATATAATATAATCAGATGGCCTATCAAATAAATGATAAATAAATTTCTTGTTCAGATAACGTGTGCAGAAAACCTACAGGAATGAGATCTAAAATGTTCTTGCAGATGATTACTGGAAATTGCAACTTATTTATCAGCTCGCCTGCCAGTCCATCTTTTTCACTACTGCATTCCAAGGGATGTGCATAAATGCTGTCGCCTACCAGCTTTAAGCCTAAAAGAGTGATATATATTAGAACCTTATGTTTAAATCCGTATCAGATTACATTTGCAAAAGCAAGTTTAAGAGGAAAGTAATAAGTAGGTTGTAAGTTTAACAAGTATTTGCTATAATCTTGGCCATTTTTACTAAGACATCTAAATAATGTCAATTAACAATACATTCTTTGCATCAGGAGTTGTGAATCATAATCTGATTATTCCCGCTTGATGTCTGAATCCCATCCAGAAACACCAGATTAGTAATCGGAATAAAAACCAGAAGGAAATGGGCGTGTACAAGACATCATCCCCTTTATATACCACATCCACACGGCCGAGTTCCTACACCAAATGGTCTCCAGTCGCTCCTACTTACACATCTAACCCGACGAGTAGCCAGACTAGTAGGCTTGCAATAGCCAGTACTAGCCATTAGTAATTTCGTGCCCGCATAAAGTACCCATTGAATGAAAGCTCGTGTGTGGGACGTCTTCCCATGAGATATACACTTTACATATTGTCCTTCCCTGTTAGTCATTGTTCTGCTAACAAAAGATATGAATTACCCTCGGCTATTACTCGTTGCAGTAGGTAAAACTCAAATACTTAAAGCTCGTCTATTAAGATATGATTCCAATATAGGCGGAAAGGCCGTAGATTTTTTCAAAAAGCGGGTACAGTTGGAAGAAATTGAATATTCATAACAAGATTTAAAAAATGAAGAATTGGTATATTAGAGTTGTGTAAAAGAGCCAATAGAACTAGCTGACTTTATAACATATTGATTATCCTTCAAGCCCGTTGTTTATTGCTCTATAAATTTACGTCGAGGTTCACAGAAAACGACATAAATTTACGGGGAAACTGCTTTACTTTTTGCCTAAATGAGAAATCAATGTCCACTTCCTATATCAAGAGGAATGATCAAAGTTCTCGTACGAATAGTTATTAAAATAAACATAAAACATTACACCAACAATGTATATCACAGATACTCGTTATGGAGTTAAATAATGCCTTTGAAATGGTAAGGGGGAAACATCACACACACAGTCGTTGGCAAAGGTCAGTATTAACGTATCAAATATTCATAGCCGCTGAGGACCTCCCTGTTGACGCGGCATAAGTTTTCAATAAGCTCTGACATTCATGGAAAATTCATGATAACTAAGATAACGGTATATTTTGTTAACACAAACGTGCTATACACACGTACACGCATATACATATACACATAAACATACACATACGTTTACATATTTTACATATTTTACATTTTACATTTTACATTTTACATTTTACATTTTACATTTTACATTTTACATTTTACATTTTACATTTTACATTTTACATTTTACATTTTACATTTTACATTTTACATTTTACATTTTACATTTTACATTTTACATTTTACATTTTACATTTTACATTTTACATTTTACATTTTACATTTTACATTTTACATTTTACATTTTACATTTTACATTTTACATTTTACATTTTACATTTTACATTTTACATTTTACATTTTACATTTTACATTTTACATTTTACATTTTACATTTTACATTTTACATTTTACATTTTACATTTTACATTTTACATTTTACATTTTACATTTTACATTTTACATTTTACATTTTACATTTTACATTTTACATTTTACATTTTACATTTTACATTTTACATTTTACATTTTACATTTTACATTTTACATTTTACATTTTACATTTTACATTTTACATTTTACATTTTACATTTTACATTTTACATTTTACATTTTACATTTTACATTTTACATTTTACATTTTACATTTTACATTTTACATTTTACATTTTACATTTTACATTTTACATTTTACATTTTACATTTTACATTTTACATTTTACATTTTACATTTTACATTTTACATTTTACATTTTACATTTTACATTTTACATTTTACATTTTACATTTTACATTTTACATTTTACATTTTACATTTTACATTTTACATTTTACATTTTACATTTTACATTTTACATTTTACATTTTACATTTTACATTTTACATTTTACATTTTACATTTTACATTTTACATTTTACATTTTACATTTTACATTTTACATTTTACATTTTACATTTTACATTTTACATTTTACATTTTACATTTTACATTTTACATTTTACATTTTACATTTTACATTTTACATTTTACATTTTACATTTTACATTTTACATTTTACATTTTACATTTTACATTTTACATTTTACATTTTACATTTTACATTTTACATTTTACATTTTACATTTTACATTTTACATTTTACATTTTACATTTTACATTTTACATTTTACATTTTACATTTTACATTTTACATTTTACATTTTACATTTTACATTTTACATTTTACATTTTACATTTTACATTTTACATTTTACATTTTACATTTTACATTTTACATTTTACATTTTACATTTTACATTTTACATTTTACATTTTACATTTTACATTTTACATTTTACATTTTACATTTTACATTTTACATTTTACATTTTACATTTTACATTTTACATTTTACATTTTACATTTTACATTTTACATTTTACATTTTACATTTTACATTTTACATTTTACATTTTACATTTTACATTTTACATTTTACATTTTACATTTTACATTTTACATTTTACATTTTACATTTTACATTTTACATTTTACATTTTACATTTTACATTTTACATTTTACATTTTACATTTTACATTTTACATTTTACATTTTACATTTTACATTTTACATTTTACATTTTACATTTTACATTTTACATTTTACATTTTACATTTTACATTTTACATTTTACATTTTACATTTTACATTTTACATTTTACATTTTACATTTTACATTTTACATTTTACATTTTACATTTTACATTTTACATTTTACATTTTACATTTTACATTTTACATTTTACATTTTACATTTTACATTTTACATTTTACATTTTACATTTTACATTTTACATTTTACATTTTACATTTTACATTTTACATTTTACATTTTACATTTTACATTTTACATTTTACATTTTACATTTTACATTTTACATTTTACATTTTACATTTTACATTTTACATTTTACATTTTACATTTTACATTTTACATTTTACATTTTACATTTTACATTTTACATTTTACATTTTACATTTTACATTTTACATTTTACATTTTACATTTTACATTTTACATTTTACATTTTACATTTTACATTTTACATTTTACATTTTACATTTTACATTTTACATTTTACATTTTACATTTTACATTTTACATTTTACATTTTACATTTTACATTTTACATTTTACATTTTACATTTTACATTTTACATTTTACATTTTACATTTTACATTTTACATTTTACATTTTACATTTTACATTTTACATTTTACATTTTACATTTTACATTTTACATTTTACATTTTACATTTTACATTTTACATTTTACATTTTACATTTTACATTTTACATTTTACATTTTACATTTTACATTTTACATTTTACATTTTACATTTTACATTTTACATTTTACATTTTACATTTTACATTTTACATTTTACATTTTACATTTTACATTTTACATTTTACATTTTACATTTTACATTTTACATTTTACATTTTACATTTTACATTTTACATTTTACATTTTACATTTTACATTTTACATTTTACATTTTACATTTTACATTTTACATTTTACATTTTACATTTTACATTTTACATTTTACATTTTACATTTTACATTTTACATTTTACATTTTACATTTTACATTTTACATTTTACATTTTACATTTTACATTTTACATTTTACATTTTACATTTTACATTTTACATTTTACATTTTACATTTTACATTTTACATTTTACATTTTACATTTTACATTTTACATTTTACATTTTACATTTTACATTTTACATTTTACATTTTACATTTTACATTTTACATTTTACATTTTACATTTTACATTTTACATTTTACATTTTACATTTTACATTTTACATTTTACATTTTACATTTTACATTTTACATTTTACATTTTACATTTTACATTTTACATTTTACATTTTACATTTTACATTTTACATTTTACATTTTACATTTTACATTTTACATTTTACATTTTACATTTTACATTTTACATTTTACATTTTACATTTTACATTTTACATTTTACATTTTACATTTTACATTTTACATTTTACATTTTACATTTTACATTTTACATTTTACATTTTACATTTTACATTTTACATTTTACATTTTACAT
>BOPN01001453.1:157500-172500 GCA_017312705.2 Penaeus japonicus
GAGAGAGAGAGAGAGAGAGAGAGAGAGAGAGAGAGAGAGAGAGAGAGAGAGAGAGGGAGAGGAAGAGGAAGAAAGGGAGAGAGAGAGAGAGAGAGAGAGAGGGAGAGGGAGAGGGAGGGAGAGGGAGGGAGAGGGAGAGGGAGAGGGAGAGGGAGAGGGAGAGGGAGGGAGGGAGGGAGGGAGGGAGGGAGAGAGAGAGGGAGAGAGGGAGAGAGGGAGAGAGGGAGAGAGGGAGAGAGGGAGAGAGGGAGAGAGGGAGAGAGGGAGAGAGAGAGAGAGAGAGAGAGAGAGAGAGAGAGAGAGAGAGAGAGAGAGAGAGAGAGAGAGAGAGAGAGAGAGAGAGAGAATGCCACGTGACTCCGTTGACACCGTTTAGCTTATCCACAACGTGTCTGATTCCTGACTTGTCCAAGAGCAAGTCAGGAATCAGAAAGATACAGGTTGAAAACAGGGTAGAGCTGGCGCATGGGGCGGTTACAGCCTGAGTGTAAACTGATAACTTCGCAAATAATTTATTGCGATATTACGGTAATGATTAGATATTTAAGATGGTGGTTCTTATTTTTATTCATTTTTGTTTATCACCCCCCCCCCCTTTTGCAATTAGTCATTGCCTGCACACTATCAAACAAATTAAGGTCCCTCACGAATTAAAATGGGGCGAAATGTGTTTAGGTATATTTTTATTTAATAGAGAATGTTATACGCGCAATGTTGAGGAACTTACAAATACAGTCTGAATTTTTTTTCCATACAAGTAAATCTGTTGTAGTAACAAGTGGATAAGAAGGATTCTGGGAAAGATCATTTTTTTCAAATATGAAATGTTATCTAATATCGTTATGAAAATAATTTCAGATATTTAAATCTGAAATATTTGATTTCATATCCCGTATATATTTGTAGCGTTCGGAATTTCAGCAGTTTGGGGGGGGGATGCATTAGAAAGCTGTTTATAATTACCAGTAACTTACCATTTCCAAACATCCCCGAAAATTAAAGGAGTGGCGTAAACAAGTCAATTAGGTCTCCTAATTGACTCATTGACCACTCAGCGCTTGACGACTCAGATGCAAACGTGTGTCTGTCTGTGATTGTCTGTTTGCGTAAACCTACTCAATTCCTGGTTTCCACAGAGTTCTGTCCGTTGTCATGACCTCCCCGGATCCGCCTCTGCCTTCAGCGTCCTTTCAGCGGCGTCGCGCACCGCCGTGGAAGGTCGTGGGCATCGCCGGGGTATCGGGCGGCGGCAAGACCACGCTGGCCAGGCGGCTGTTGTCAGCGCTGCCAACAACCACCGCCTACCTGAGTCAAGACCAGTACATTCTGCCGAGCGAGCACCCTGGCCACCCGCCGGCGCCGCACCCGCTGCAGGGCCTCAACAAAGACACGATCCGGAGCGTGGACGTGGCCAAGATGGAGGCGGACGTGCGGCGGTTCCTTTCGGCCGAGGAGGAGCCGGCGCTGGAGCCCGCGGACGCGCCCTTCCTCGCCGACCGGGGGAGCTTCGTCGGCTCGGCACTCAGGGCCCACAACCCGTTCTGCGGGCGGCGGCAGGAGGCGTCGGTTCTGCCGCCCGTGCTCATCCTGGAGGGCTTCCTGCTCTTCAGCCACGGCTTCTTCGCCCCGGCCTGCGACCTGCGCTTCTTCCTCACCCTCACGAAGGAGCGGTGTCGGCAGCGGCGCAGTCGGAGGACCTTCACGGCGTCTGCCATGAGCGGCGGCGAGTACTTCGAGGCGTGCGTGTGGCCCGCCTACGAGAGCGCCCTGGCGGAGGTCGTCGCGGGCGTCGACGACGTGCACTTCCTCGACGGCGCTACCCCTGCCGACGACCTCTTCCGTGAGGTGTCCGAGAAGGTCGTGGAGATCCTCCAGTTGCCGAAGGAGGCGAAGGAGGGGTTTCCTCACGGGCATATGGCAGTGTGAAATATGTGCGTCCTTTAGGAATGAAACAAAATGCAATACTTCCATGTTCACCACAGTTGCATTTGTTTCATGATAACTGTATAGTTGCTGGAACATAGCTCAATGTAATCAATGTTGGCATTGGGGTCGATTTTTACTTTCCCTGATCTTGACTTCAAGGTTGTTATTGATGTTGACAAATTCGCACGGAAAGGTTCTTGATATCCTTCTGGAGGCTTTTGCATGAAACTTCGTGTGTTGTCTTCTTAGTTATTAGCATCGTCCGCTTACATATTCATGTAGTTACATATTATTTAAAGATCTCAACATATTCATACATGAGCTGTATGAATAACCGTGTAGCCAAACCTATATGACTGAATATTTTTGTCCCGTGACCATTTCCATGGAAAACTGGTAGATAGGCAACTCATTGACGCGCTGGAACAAGTTTATGGTAACAATGTTCCAAAGAAATCAACAACCGCAGTGAGGCCGCAGTGACAGGCTATCAATGTCAGTTGTGGGGAAAACATTGATGCTGTTCGTAACAAGACTGAAAACGATATAAGAATAACTACTGAATCAGCAGCAGACACACTTATCTCTGTGGGTTCTGCACACAAGCTTTCCGCTCGATGGGTCCTTCGGCTGTTGCGCCCAGAGCAACAGCAAACAAGGGCAGATCTTTCAATGGACATTTTTGAACAAGTGGGCTGAGGACACAGAAGCTTTTCTGCAGAGAATTGTGACAGGGGATAAACATGGCTCTACCAGTACGACCCCGAAGACAAAATTCAATCAAAGCAGTGGCTTCTCAGAGGTGGAAGTGGCCAAAGCAAAATCTGAGCGTTCAAGAGGAAAGGTCATGGCCACTGTCTTCGGGGATGCAGAGGGGATTTTGCTTTTTGACTTCCTCGAGAGCAAGAAAACAATTACATCTGATTATGAATACGTTTTGAGAAAACTGTCCCCAAAATTCTCAGAAATACGACCTGGAAAGCTGCATCAACGCGTTCTCTTCCACCACGACAAAGCACCCGCTCACAGCGCTCGGGAGACAAGAGCTGTACTACGTGAATTTCGACATCCACCTTACAGCCCCGATTTATCCCCATCCGACTTCTTTTTGTTTTCAGACTTTTAAAAAATCATTGAAAGGTACCAATTTTCCCTCGGTTGAAGATGTAAAAAGAGCTGCTCAGACATGGTTCAGATCACATGACCCTCAGTTCTACTCAGACGGACTTAAAAGGCTGGCATCAACGTTTGCAGAAATGCAATGACCTTAATGGAGCATATGTTGAAAAATAAACATCATAACTGAAATCGTTTTGTTTTTTTCATATTGTCCTTTTTCCACGAACTTTTTGAAGCCCCCTCGTATATTGATTTTTTTTTCCAGGGTGACCGGGTGGGAGTATCAATTATTTTATAATTCATATATTTTTCACCATGCTAGACCAAAGGCTGAAAATACAAAAAAAGCTGGAACCTAATTGCCGCACATATAATAATAATAATAAAAAAATCTGCATGCTAGACTGCAGGCTGAAAATACATAAACCTGGAACCAATCTGCCGCAAACATAGTTAGATAAAGAAAAAAAAACTGCATGCTAGACTAAACACAAGAAAGATGACTTGTGAATTCCCTGAATCATCTTACCCCCCTCCCTCCCTCCCTCTCTCTCTCTCTCTCTCTCCCTATTTTTTATACTGATCTCTCTGCTTCTCTATACCTCAAGTCAAAGGTATTCAAAGGGTCAACATAATTCATATGTGAGAATTACCTGTCAATCAAAGTTGACCTGATCTGACCCGATTTAAGCTTATCTTCGACCATTGCTGGAAATGATAAACAATGAACACTTTATACTCAGGGTGATGTGAAGTGATGGCAGGAGGCTCCAAGGTACGGAGACATGGCTTTCCCGCGTGTGGACATGATATACCGATGCGTCATACCAACTCCTCCTTTAGCGGAAGTATTCCTTGTCAGTCTGACCCTGGAGAGACCTACCATTAAAGCATCAGACAGAAGCTAAGGAAATTGACGGTTGTGGTTGGGGGTAGCAAAGTAGGCGAACTGTGGGTCCCAAAGGAAGGGTGTCCATCGAACCTCAAACGGCGAGCAGGGGACACCTGCCCCACATATAGCCTAGTGGGTACCGGGCCTGCATGTAGCATGTGTGGGTAAAATCCCCATGAGCTGTGCATGTGGATACCCGGTCCCGCACCAGCCGCCTACTTATGTATGGGTCGACACCGGGGAGAGTGGCAGAGGTGGCACACCCTCAAAATGACTGCCTGAATTTTAATCTCAGGTGGGCCATCCAGGGGTGACATGGACCATTTGAGCAACTGCTAAAACTGAACCGACTGAGGGTGGAGGTAGCAACCATTGGTAGAAGAGGCAGCTCCAGTCGAAGAGCTTATAATGGCACGGAAATTGAAGAACACTTCTTGTATTCTATTACCCTGTATGCTCCTTCCACCTAATCTGAAAGAGATGTTCTACACCAATCTCGCTTCCGTGGCAGGTAGCTGGTTTTAAATAAGACAATCGCCTTGTACTGGGTAACTAGTACAGTATTCAGTAACTCCTAAATGTAATCGAGGCACTACACTGCTCAGCATACCAGGCAAAGTGCTCGCTCTCATTCTTCCGAGATGCACCAGAAATTAGTTCCACAACAGACTCTACCCTTGTGGTTCGAATCATTGTAAAAAATCGTCGTGAGTTGGTCCATGGGCTATCTACAGCCTGCTAAAGGCTTTAGAGACAGCGCATTGCAATCACCATGTGACTCAGAAGAATTTCACAAAGAATATTGGAATAACAAGTCTATATACTGGTACCGAAAGGGCTGTAATGTGTGGTGGGACATGTAAAACTTCTTTTCTGTAAATTCATTGGTCTTCCAGGAACCGATATTGTGCGTAACCTGGACTTTTAACATGTGCCCTAGAACTTAATCTTGACAGCTTATGCAACAGGTCAAATCATGGGGTACAGTTGGCAGGACCATGGACCATTGGGCTACGCTGAAGCTGGCGCAGGACCTGTTACCATCTGGGGCCGCCAACTCAGACAGACACTTGGCTCGACTCTGAGGACGATCTTGTCCATCAGGTTCTCTCCCCCAGATACAAACCTGGGTTTGGAAAATCAGCCGAACTTGCTGCGAGGAAGACGTGGTGTGCTAGACCTCCGCCATACTCGGTGCATTGATTGGTGATTGACTAATTGGTGCCAAAACTGATCTTTGTGGCACTCCGATACTTATCTTCTTGTAGTGTTTCCCACTAATCATAGTGCTCAATGGTCTTCTATAGTTTTCCAATGAACTCCACCTATTGTAAGTGTTTCATTGTCCATATCACTCTATTGTGTGACACTCCATCGAATTCCTTTTTACTTTAAATCATATCTAAAGCAAGTATGTAACCAATCCAGTCGTCTCCCTCTTGAAATAACTGAGAAATCTGTCATGAAACTAGAGATGCGCTTCCTTGAAAACAAACTGCTTGTTGCTCAGGATAGAACACCCTTTGCTAGAAGAATTCAGTGTTTTATTCATATTTCTTAGCATTTGCTAATGTTGTTACTATTCTGTCTTCATTACATCTTCTTCAATTAATTTCCATATGTACTGAAAAAATACCGCGTCTCCACACTATACAGGAATTCAATATAATCGGATCATAATTTAAAACTTCTATTAATAACTCCAGCCTAGTAAATAAGTTTATGCTCGCTCTACCTTTGTCTCCGAAGGGCTGTCCCGTGAAGAAGCGAAGTGATCCCGAGTTGTCAAGTGACCAAAGCTTTTACCATCAGTAAGGCAACCCATTTATCTCTGTGACGTAGACTCTTGGATACAGAGTGTATGAGCAGAAAATGTTTGAATGGGAATTACTTGAGATTATAAGAGATGTGGTTGGTGTCTTTCGAATAATATAATATCTCTACCAGAAATACGTGTGAAATTATTCCGTTTCATTCGTATTTTTTTTCTACATTCATCGTAATGAACTTGAATATCTTGTCCCCCACTTGTCTCAAAATACAAAATTGTCATTCTTTAAACAAATGTGGAGGAATTTAAAGGGGGTGGATAGTTATTGACAAGAAATCTCTAGAAATTGCATAAATATTTACTCCTACTATACAAGCCCAATTGGTTGGCTTACAGGGAGGGAGGGAGGAAGGAAAGAAAGAGAGAGGGAGGGAGGAAGCAAGGAAGGAGCGAGAAAAGAGTGGGGAAACAAGAAATGAGGGAGGAATGGAGGAAGGAATGGAGGCAGGAAGGAAGGAAGGGTGGGAGGAAGGAAAGAGGGAGAGAGGGAGGAAGGAAAGAGGGAGAGAGGGAGGAAGGAAAGAGGGAGGGAGGGAGGAAGGGTAAGAGTGAGGGAGGGAGGGAGGGAGAGAGGGAGGAAGCAAGGAAGGAGCGAGGAAGGGAGGGAGGGAGGGAGGAAGGGAGGGAGGAAGGAAGGAAGGAAGGAAGGAAGGAAAGAGGGAGGGAGGAAGGGAGGAAGGAATGAAGGAGGAAAGAAGGAAGGAATGAAGGAGGAAGGAAGGAAGGAAGAGAGGGAGCAGTGAGTAAGGGAAATCACAGCTCTCGTGTATAAGATCACCTTTTAATGCCAGAAGATTAATATGATCTTTGTAAAATCAGATTATCAGATTTCTTTTCAAAGGGAACATACAAAAACAGAGCGAAAAGCCAAGATGAGGATAGTAGGAGTGAAATTCTTTTAACACTAAGAACTGCCTCATTCAATAAAAAAAATGTACATGTAATTAATAGAATAACTGTAGGAAGAAGGAAAGAAGTGAATTAAGGCATAAAACTGGGAGATATGACAGACTAATAATGAAGAAATATATAGCAAGGTGAGTTTTGAAATAAAGGAAATATTTACACTGGTCACACTAGAAGATTTTGATAAAATAAAATAAAATATTCAAATTCTCTTTGATTCACCACAAGAATTCTTTTGTTGATGATGATGAAAAGGAAGAAGAAATAGAAAAAGAAAGAATAAGAAAAAGGAAACTAAAGAAAAAAAAGGATAAGAAAGAGAAGAGATATGATATATGGAAATAAATAAATAAAAATACACTTTCACAACATATTAGTGATAAGATCCCGTGGAAGGGAGTACAGATGAGCATGACAATCTAAGAACTAATCACAGCCTTTGCAACAGTATCAAAAAGACATGGAGTATGTTTTTTCTTAGAGGTTTCTATGTGATCTTGCTTTGAAACTCTGGTCTAGGAGAAATAAGAAATAAGAGACAAATATGAAAAAAATAGGAACAAGGCATTAACCCATTGCAGACGGGGATAAATTTGCTTGCCCAGCCTCCAGGATAGGTTTTATTTTAGAGAGAGACCACTTGAAGCAATATAATTTGAATCATCCCACTCTCTTTCAGTCATTCATTGTAAAACTAGAGCGGTTTTTGTGTTTTATTTTTTTGAGTGTTTTATTGAGTTTAGAGACTTGTATGTGCCATATGACAGGCTGATATGATAATATTTGTTTAATCAACAACCAGCCTCTATTTCTTTCCCTTATTCCCTTTGGATATCATCTGCTCCCCTCTTTGTGGTTTTGACTTTCTTATTGCCTTTTTCTCATATATACATATAAATACATGTTTTAGTACTTTATATGATACATATGATTTATTGGTTTACACATACTTTATCTACATTGTCTTTCTAATAAATTAAATTTAAAGGCAAAACTCAAATTTTGCCTTGGTGAGACTTGAAAAATCAGACTTTAGTTGCAGCTGTTGGGGAAAAAGGTTGTGGCCATTAGCAGTTAAGGCATTAACACTTTAGAGAGGATGTTGGAAGTCAAGACAAGACAACTTGTCCACTGCATTTTTCTCTTCACTGGCAAACTTTATGTGGGATTCTAAAAAAATGTTCTTCAGTGCAGTGCAAAAACAAGCTAGACTTATTTCCTTTTAAGCCCATATTATTAACCCTTTCCCGACGGGGCACTCGCTACACGAAGACCCCTATGCCAGGCGATTGCAATATTGCATTGAAATTGTCACACTGGCTTGACGCCCCGGCATCGGGAGTTTGGCTGTGTCACACGGGTGTGACGCACCGTCGTCATAGGGTTAAGCTAGCACAATATTACGGTAATTATAGTAATTATGACTGCAGTAGCCATCATCACTCATTCCTTTTTCATAGCAAAATAAAATAGCAATGGTCCAAAATCCCGAACGTCATGTACGTCATGATGCCTGTCGTCAGGCCAAAGCTCGTACGTCATGTATGTCATGACACCCGTCCGCAGTGGGTTAATCATGAATATGAAAACAATAAGAATGCAAAGAGAGATGAAAAATAGTCAAAATACATACATCTAGAGCAAGCAGACCTATACAACAATAAAGCAAAGAATTATTCAACACTGGAAGACTTTTTCTAAACTCTCATTAGTATGAGAATTAAAAGATTAATGACAAGGTTTGTATAATTTAGTTGTGCCATGGCTGGAGGAGAGGGGTAAGCAAGACATGTGCCCTCCCCTATAGATTATGAGCGGTTAACCCACTACGGATGGGGGATAGATTCGCTTGCCCAGTCTCCAGGATGGGTTCCATTTCAGAGTGAGGCAGCTGTGTGCAACATAGCTTGACTTTTCCCACTCTCTTTTAGACACTCATTGTAAAGCTAGAGCCATTTTTGCATTTTAATTTTTGTGTGTTTTGCTGTATTTTGCGACTTATATCTGTCATATCTCATTGCTGCAGTTGACTAAGTTTGTAGTTTAGGGTCCATATCAGCTCATTGCATTCTTTATACACAGCATGATAAAAGTATTGCTGTTTTATGGGAGGACAGAAAGCAACTTTATTTCTTCAAATATAAGTAATGTCATGAACAAATATGAAACATATAACCATCCTCAATGAAGATAGCGTGAAGAGGTAGGGAAGAGGAAGGAAACTTGTGCCTTTGACTGAGTGCCACAGTACAAGTGCTTGCTAGAGACAGTGGATGAGTGTCATTCATTGTTCTCTCTCCTGCTGGTGCTAAAAGAAAAGTGGTGCCATCTAGGTTTTGGATGTTAGGTGAAACCAATTTTGCTTAATATTACAGCAATTATAGTAATTAACACTGCAACTGTCATCATCACTCACTCATTACTCAGCACAATAAAATAAAACAGTGCTCCAAAATCCCTAACCAGCATGTATGTCATGACACCCGTCATCAGGCCAGAGCTCCTGCATCACGTATGTCATGACACCCGTACACAATGGGTTCACTTAATATCTGAAGTTGAACAGGTTACCAATTACTTGTGGAAGTTGTTGGTAAAATATGAACAATTCATTCATGCAAGGTGCAAGAGAGAAGGCTCACAGACCTTCTCTCCTTGGAAGCTCTGGGAATACGGGCCATTTTCCATCATTTGTGTGTGTGTGTGTGTGTGTGTGTGTGTGTGTGTGTGTGTGTGTGTGTGTGTGTGTGTGTGTGTGTGTGTGTGTGTGTGTGTGTGTGTGTGTGTGTGTGTTTTTTTTCTTAGTGTTACCAATAGCACCCTTTTGGTTGTAGGAAAATATATGGGTGACAAAAAGCAGTAATATATCCCATAGCGGAACATAATAAAGTTCAACACCAGACTGAAACAGTTCAAGAGGTAAAGGCCAAAATGTTCCTCCTTTAGAAAACAAAGAGGCTTTTTATCAGTCTTATACCTTACACCCTTTAAGTCTACCTCTAACCACCCCCTCCCTCCCTCTCCCAAATTTTCTAATGACCTACTGCATCTTCCTTTACTAATATCAAATCTAATTTAGAAGACATCTTAGCTCTTAGAAAAACTGGATTATTTAAGATCTACCAGTTTTTTACCATTATTGCTTCATTATTTCTTCCCTTTTCAGATCAGTTTAAGTAAATTAGATATATATATATATTTTTTTTTTGTAATTTATTTTAACACAACTTATTTGTATTCTGACAAACTTTTCACAGATAATAATCCGAACTATATATATAGTAACATAATCCTCAAAGTTAAAACATATAATATCTTTTAAAAAAGTAAAGCTTTAACTTCTGTTTAAATTAACTCATGATATTTATTTATTTTTTGTTTAATTATGAGAAGGACCATATACAAAATAGTTATCAATATCAAAACTTTATGAAATCAAGGCTACGTGAAGTCTTGATCAACATTATCCTATGGAAGGTGAAAGGCGACCCACTGTTATGAACATAACGACTTGCCGTCCCGCAATTATCTGCTTCTACCTCTTCCCCGCGTGAAACTTCCGCGCGACGACAGCCCTCCCCTCCCTCGCCCCCCTGGGCCCCCCTTCTGCTTGGGCGGAGGGGATTTGGGTCGCAAGGCCTCGATGCGTTCCGTGCACCCGGTGGTGGTCTGCCCGTTGGCGAAGTAGCCCGCATACACGTCGGGGTCAAAGTTGCTGCTTGTCAAGCCTGGGCCTATGGTGAGCCAGCCAGGGCGGATGGTGCTGTCGCGACCAAATACGTGGAGCCTGCAGGGGGAAGGCAGGAGATACAATTCATGACTTTCTTATGTAACCTATGTCTAAACAGCATCCCTAACACCACTAATAATTGTCTATTAAATAAGAAATAATTATAAATGTAACAAACTAAAAATTACTTCCCCAAAAACATATCTATCTGTTCTCATAAAGAATATCTTACTTCCTTTAGTTTTCAGTTACATTTCCCTAAATGATTAGGTGGGGCAACAAGGCTTGTTAAGGTCAAGATAAAACTGTAAGAAAACTGGCAAACCTCCTATTCGAGAACTATGAAGAGTGTCCTAAATAATATGCAATAAGACATCAAAATTACTATATAAGGAATAAAAGCAGTCATAGAGATAACACATAAATGTGCCAATATATGTGCTCTTAGTAAAGTCACTATGTACATATACCAACTCCTAAAGGGTATCTTACAAATCTGATACAGAAATGTACTAAACAATCACTTGTACCTACTCTGAATTACACAAAAAATAGTTGTATATTTGGAAACTATGGATCATAATCTACATAATTAAACTTGGAAATATTATAATTCATTTTTAGCTTCTTGTGGAATATTGGTACAGGTTGTTAATGCCTTCACTCGAAAATGTTTTTTAAAAATATGCACTTCCTCTAAGGGTTAAGCATAGTTCTCCAAAAAAAAACGTGAATACAAAATATTTATCAATATCAACAAAATATATTCTTCACATACATCCCTCCTGACACACGAACACAAAACCACCTCAAGGTCCTTTCCATCCACTCAACCCAACACACAAGCACCTCAAACACCCTCCTCACCTTCGACGTCCCAGGCAGAAATGTTCAATGATGTGGAATATTTCGACAGGCTTCTCCAGGGAGCCATACTCTGCCTCTTCCGAGATGATCAAATCGATGTCGACGTTGGCGTGGATGAAGTCACCGTCAGTCGAACGTCTGACGGTTCCCTTTATACCCATCAGGCAATGTTCCTGATATGCAATGCAGGGAAAGTTTTAATACCTTTATAGGTAAATTTAATTGCAACTTAATTTGTAATTTCCATCTTGACATATATGAGAAAGGGCATTTTTTTTTTTCCCAATCTATGATTCTTATCACACACAGATATCAGTAAATAACTTTTTTTTCCCCATTTACAAAGTAATAACACCTTAAATCTATGCATTCTAACAAGGGGCTTCATATATATATATGTGTGTGTGTGTGTGTGTGTGTGTGTGTGTGTGTGTGTGTGTGTGCGTGTGCGTGTGCGTGTGCGTGTGCGTGTGCGTGTGCGTGTGTGCGTGTGCGCACGCGCGCGAGTGCATGTTATCGTGTAATGTAAGCAATTCATTTAATGGTAAAATGCGGTTGAGATTTGCAGAGCCAAAGTACACCTTTTAAACAATCTGCAGAAGCATACTCATTACCAATGAACTTTGTTAAGATGATATCAGTGTGCATAACTGTTTGTGCAAATATAAATGTGTATTTGTTTGTATGAATTGAATCACAGATACAAAATGAAAGCCAGTGAGAGAAAGAAAAACCTGTGGCATTGAGAGGCCACCACCACCTTCTTCTACGTGAGATTTACATGTTCCTGTGTTTACGATTTATGACCCAAACAGGAAACTAAGAAAACATAACTCGATTCATGCATTTAGATACCAACCTAATCTAAACTATTATGAGGAAAAAATCATGGCCATTGCTAAACTGCATAACTGAATCACTTTCTTATTCTGATAGGGTCTTACTTTCGTTCGCTGGAACACCGCTTTTGGCTCGAGATTCTTCAGGTGTCCCGGATTGTTTATATTTGTTCGTATCCAACATATGTCTTCGCAGCGCCGGAAGCCCCACTTTCGCAGACATTGTCGACCCAAGTCTAGGCCTTCAGAAGAACCACACCAGAGGAAGATAAAGCTGCGTGGAGCTGCTACCTGTTGTTGGCGAGGAAAATTTGATAGTAATAATAATAATAACAATAAAAACTATATTGATAATAAAACACAAAATATTCTATACCAACTGCCATATGTAAGCAAGACAGAAAAAAAGAAAAAATCTTTTAACCCATTCACGTTAGGGATTATATTTGCATAATGCTGCTACTGCCAGCTAGATAACAAGTGTGTGCAGTAACTAAGTGCGAGATCTCTCCTGGTGCGATGCCGCACTGCACAATAGGGTATTTCAATAATTGGTGATTTTTGAAAAATCCTTCAAATTCACGGAGACTGTTCAGAAGTAGGCGCCATTTATTTTTTCTTGACTAGTGATACCATTTTTATTTGTTTTTATCAATATTTACCTATTGCACTTTTTACTCAAAGATACGAAAAATACTATTAAATAATTAGTTTAGTCTGGGGTGAAATTACCCGTTTTCTATATTTTCTTCGTCATTTTAGCAGTAATTACTTAACGATGTATTCAAATTATGTTGATTTTTTCAATCGTGTATAGTATAATTTGAACTTTTAAGAGTATCTTTTCTATAATTAATCATAATAAAACACATTCTGAAAGTATATTACAAATTAGAAACGTATCTTTTATTGGCAACAACTTCTCACATATATCATATTACCCTATCCACATTTCCTTTCAATCTCTTCCGCAATTACCGTATATTTGATATAGAGACAAGGGTATTGATGTCTCGGGACCGCTTCATGTCTCCAATCAGTCTTTCACAATGCTGATTATGATCGGGAATTAGCATACCTTATTCATATCTTCCCGTATATGATAAAACAAAGGGGAACTAAACACTCTTTCCGAAAAACCTGGGACATTCACAAACTTTTCTGTGCTGAGGTTCCATAACTTCTCATAGGAAATATTGTACCAAATTCAATCCTTCAGGTTTGGCTGGTTTGTATATCCAGCTTTTTCCAATTCCATTTTCAGCATACCAAATACCTCATGTATGCTGTCACCATCGTGAGAGAGTGGCATGAAAATGACATCTGTGTTATGCAGATATCTACTGATGGATTTAAAGTAGGATTTGTCAAACCCTAATCTGATCCCTACTTCTGAAAACATTTGAGATGCCCCAAATGCTGCCTGATATATTGTCGGTTTCTGTACTAATGACAGCTTTTCGCCAGCAAAAGAAATGGATCTTAGAGAACTCGAAGATACCTTTGATAACAGTAGGGTTCTTTTGCAATGTCCCCAAGCATCTAATCAAATTGTCTTTCAAGCCAACTTTGGTCTTGGATGGCAAATCATTTTCAGTACTTCTTAATTTATCAAGTACAACATCAAGTGATATACAAACATGTAATGATGAACACATGTAACCTAACCACCTAACACCAACTGGCACAAATATCCTAGGCAATATTATGTTTTTTAAATTCTTTTAAGGGCTCAAGACAAAATAATTTTGCATGTCGGTTCAGTAGTTCATGATTGGTTACCCGTCAATAGCATTAAAGTTAATTGGCCACTGAAAATGGACCTCATCATTTATATCCTTATAAAAATCAATCACTTCAATTAATTCCCTGAGGTTATGACATGTTTTTATTCATATTGGTTATCTTCAATGAAGCTAGAGTGTCATCTCTTTTACCAATAGTTGCCTGCCTTTTCTTGCGGAAAATGGTAGTATCTAAAGGAATCAATCTGCTGTCAAGACCTACTACTTGAGAAAAAAAAGCATCAGTAAAATTTGTTGCATTATTTCCGTGGTGTATTTCCGTTTCCCTTCTGGCAGTCATCAGGAGTGGATAAATCTTCTAAGGTTGAGGAAGATTAAGTTTCCGTTGTCATGTTCATCATCTGTATCGTTTTCACACATTCCTGAATCTCACTCAGTAATTTATTTGCCAGACTACATTTCCTCTTATTTCTGTATTCCTTCCTTTTAGTAGGCTTTATGGTCAGCAGAACCAGTGGATGCAGCACTACCATTTAACTTTGCTTCATACCACTCGATGTCTTCTTGTAGCACTCTCTCGGTTGTCTTTTGCCTTTAAAAGATATGATTTCAGTACCAATAAACGAAGCTTTCAAACTCTCCTCCTGTGTATAATAATATACTTTCTTTATGTTAAGTACTTTTGTGATGGCCTTTAGTTTAGTAATAGTCTTCAGTCCAAATTTCTGATATAATTCTTCAATTTAGTCACAAGTTTCAAAGCAATTTGTCGTCCAGAAAAGTTTGAATTTCAATCAAACACTTTCAGCGAATTATATCGTGCCAATATATCACAAACAAGTAGCAACACAACAGAAGCTTGTTGGAATGTATAATAATGTTATTAATTAACTAACGTTTATATGCTTATTGAAGAAACACGGCATTACCTTACAGGCCATTAGGTTCAGTGAGGAACTAGAAGTATTGAAAGACTTCCGACCTAAGGTCATTGAGGAACTTGCTATATGTGGTATTTAAGTGCTTAAGGTCTGTGAGAAATTTGTTGCATGCAATATTTAGGTTCCCAAGGTCAGCGAGGAACTTCCTGCACCTTAAGACACAAATTTGATTACGATTCGGAAGGGAACTATCATCACTTAACG